>JAHPZR010006696.1:17500-22500 GCA_019787425.1 Platygyra sinensis | reverse complement strand
ATCTTGCGGCAGCATTCCTTCCGTCTTGTATGGTAAACACAGCTGATTGCACTGGTCTTTTCTCCTGGGGAGATTCCATAATCGCTTCTTTTCTCCGGAACTCAACAAAAGCCTAATTCTTGTCTTTGCGACAGTTGCTAAAATGTTGCATCTTGTGTCAGTTAGTGTAGACGCGCACACGTCAAGTATGATGTCACTGACTAATTATAACCGCACGCGCATCTCACTTAATTACGTAATGGGCAAAACCACGACCAAGTCTTGCATGCGCATCCGTAATTTTGCAAAATACTTGCACGCGCAGGTTCTTTTCCAAACGTGATTTAAAGCTCGGATTTGACTAGTTTGTCCACTAACTTTTTCTTTTCTATTCTTCAGTGCTTTTACTAGCCCCACCCCGTTGCCTTTAGGCTCGTTCATATGGTCAAATTGACTGCCACCCTCGTTTTTTGAAACAGTGAGGTGGTGCGATTGAGAGCCAAAAATCAATTCTAAGGCAAAGCAGGCGCCAGAAAACTTCTGCATAGATGGGAGTGTTAATTGTCCATCTATGATCTTTAGGAAAATGTTGGTTGTTCCACAGAGGAAGCATGCAAAGTAGTTGAAGAAAATACTATGTTTCGGAATCAGAGGGGACTCAGCCACTTTTCTGTGCATTGTCATTTGCTTTTGCATTCTCATCAGCGTTTTTATTTCTGTTTACACTTGTATTTTTACATGCCTTTCCATTTTACGGTACACTTTGAGTTGCGATGCTTTGCAGTTCTGGTTTTAAATTTCTTTTCCTTTCTTTCATCACTTTAGCTTATCAACTTTCGTTTACATTCTGATTTTTTCGTGACGTCAGAATCAAAAATGGGAAGCCAAAATTCGTTATATGGAAGTTCATTTTTGCACGGGCGATGAATGATGATATCATAGGTCAAACTCAGTGTCACCGTTGGCTGAGTTACCATGGGTGTACCCTGCAGGCAGACTCACCCTTGAATCACGCGCGCCAGCGGGGAAGAGCAAAAAGATCCAGCGGGAGGCAGTTTGGTGAGGAAGCCGCGCGCTTGTGCTTCAAAAAGAACCTGCTCGCAGGCTACCATGAATGTCGCTGTGCACGAAGTCGTATTGTTCTTGAGAGATCTCTTGAGGAGAAATAAGACGACTAATACAATTTTGTACCTCCAGTCTGTACCTCAATGCAAAGTATAGCTTACAGAGGGGTAGGTTTGCTGATTGTATGATGACAAGCTTGCTATTTTGAGTTTGAAATCGAACAGTGTTTATAGATGCCTAGATAACGATATATCACCAAGGCCCGTTTCTCGAAAGACCCGGAAACGTTTCGGGCCCGTAAAGCGATTTTTAGTTCATCTGTATCTCAAAACGGAGAAGCATATACAGCTGAAACTTCTTGTATGAAGAGAACCTCTGTTCATATTAAGAATATGAGAATAAAACAGCTCTGTAATCGTAAGGTTCGAGAATTTGCCATGGCTTTCCGGGTGCGAAAACTTTTCAGGACCTTCGCGAAACGGGCCGCAGGAACCATAATCGGAGACTGTGTGCGCGCGCCATTTCTAGTATAAGGGCTCTCCCCATTATGTGGGAAAATGTTTCTATTTTTAGAACAAATTGCGCCCTCGCGTGCGGCGCACGAGCGTACATGCTGCGAGGATTTTTGCGGATGCAGGGCGGGGGAAATGACGAACGTTGATTCTGACAAAGGTTTTTATAGTTCTTGTAAACGTAAGCAATTAAAGTCACTTAGTTTAGACAATAGAGAAAGAGAATGTTGAAATTCTTACCAGCCACAACTTGTTCAGCTGCGATGCCCATTTTCCGCAGCACAGCATTTTCCTGATCGTGACAAATAGCTGGAAAGAAATCAAAAAGTACTTTTAGATGTAACGGAATATTAAAAAGGAGCAAAACTGATAATGAGTCCTTTTAGTTTTAGCCTACGTAGCTTGTCGGTTTAAGCAATTTGAGCGCGCTCACAATGCTGCGAAACCGCGAAAACGAGCAGCGAGGCCGCCAGGAACGCGCGCTCAAAATCCTCTTAGGATATCGTACTGATATACAATAATTTACATGTTAGCTAGCGAACAATCAATTCCATTGTTCAAAATATTAAAATAATAACAATCTGCGACTGCCCTATCTCGGGAGCAACCATTTTACTGGGCAATTCAAGTATTAGTACAAAGAGCGGAATCTGCCTCGATCCGTGCGTTTGATAGTGGCAGGACTGCAAATAAGCATAACGTAAGTATAAACCTAAAAGGTTTTGAATACGCCTCTGCTCAGGTTTCCAACACCAAACAACCACTGAAGACAAAATTCTGAATGAATTTATGTGAATTTCCGACCCTCTAACGGCAACGATAAATGCCGTGAGCTTAGTCTATGTCCAATGAAGCAACTTGGAGGTCTGTGAGCGCATCGTCTGGCCCTAAGAAGTTTAGACTCATCGAACAGGTAGAAGTGTCTTAGGCGTTTGGTCAAAGATGGGTTCCAAGTAAAGGTAACGTTAACATTCTCGTCCCCAGAGCCCACGATCCTTCTGGCCTGCGGCAGGAATCGAGAGCTCTGGAAGCAACCATTTCAGGCATGCGCCGCAGATGCAGACTGCGTGAAACCGGAGGGGCAGAATTCGGTTATTTCCTTTGTTATTTCAAAATGGTTGCTCCCAGAGCTCTCGTTTTCTGACCGCTGGTCAAGGGGAACGAGGCTCTGGGAACGAGATTGTAACGTTAAAGGAACATAGTCAACTGGCGCACATGCGCATTATATACCATTTGATATCTAATTTAAATTGCATACAACGGAGACGCGATAAATAATGTTTTAAACCAGATATGATAAAAAAATAGTATCATAGGACGAGCAAAAGGACAATTAAAACAGGTTTTTCAGTAAACTATTGAAATTAAAGCAAAACACTTTCTAGATGAACTTTGATGCCAGGTTGGGGTGAACTTTTTTGAAAGTGAGAGAACTAGTGTCCAGGTCAGCGCAGTCACAAAGCTGACTGTGTCCTTTAATAACAGAATGCCTGTATGAAAACAGAGATGAAAAAACAAACAAACAAACAAATAAAAAATAAGCTTATGAAAAAGATCTATTGCATTCACTGATCAAAGTAGTGTTCCTCACCTTGCACGTCGCATGCAGATAAGGAACTTCCTCTGAGAAAAGTCTTAGACCAATGGAGAAACGCCAGACACTTTGGGCCAACTTCGTACCTACGACCCAGTTAAGTGGCTTGGCCATTCCTTTAGCTATTCGTGGCTAAGTCGTGACTCAGAACTCTGTAGTTCCTTTCCGTTGGACCAAGAAGGAGGGATTTGTTCTATCGGAAAAAATGCAAAACTGACAATAAACGAAAAAATATATAGTTAGCCATAATATAACAGCAAACACAGCAAAAACAATAACTACAACTGCATCCAAGCACACGATCATCTCAGTCAATGTGTAATGTTTACGTTTTTGCTGTCGCTGATTTCTATCACTGAACTGCAATTTTTCCATGTTTTCATTCAAATGTCTATGTTATGCATCAGTTTGACTTAATGGCAGGGAGCTGTATTGAAATAATTAAATCACAGATTTACACTCTGATTCCGACTCAACAATGTAAATTAAGTTGCCCGGCCAGTTTCAGGTATCATGGAAAAAAGTCGTCTTTTGTAACACGAGGTAAAATTGCAAAAAGAAAATATCGAAAATCCGTCAGCTGGAGAACACAGCGGTGTCTTCGTAACAAACAACTCTTAAAATAGCATTTGAGCTATACCTTGAAAATAAGCCAAACCCTGTAACGCCTTTGATGGCGTGGAGAAAACGTTTTCCCACTTAAACGCCATAGCTTGCGTTTCGTCAACGTCCTGAAAGAAAAAGGAACACACTGGTTTCAATATCGCCAGTTATTCCCATTTTACGAAACAGACCCATCTATTTCAACCGCAACTATGCTCCCGGTATTTGCTAGGCTTCCACAGGTCGTATCAGGGTATCGGCGCGGCGGGGGGGTGTCTGACAGCCTTCCTCTGGTTCAGCTACAACACAGTCTGAATACCTTTTGCCAAAACATATGTTAGTGATACAGAACTTTTTGCCACCTTTTGCAGCTCCAGGCCCTGCAGTATCTAACCTAACTCGAAGTACTGGAGCTAAGAGATCAGCCCTGCAGGCTCTAAAACGACGGATTCTTAACAGGCTAAACAAACGCGTGAAATAAACCCAGCTGTTGAATGCACTAAACCACGTTCAAGATTTTAATCTGTTGAAATAAGCAGAGACCTGTACGGCTGTTATGTTTATGTATCTCGCTTGCTAGTGAAATTTCAGCATTGATGATATTTCAATCTTCAGGAATCATTGTATCTATCAGTTGAAGTGAGCGGGAGTTCGAAAAAAACAGCCACACTATCGATAAGACGGTGGATAAATTACCACTAATTCGAAACCTAGCTGGTAATTTAAGTCCAGAGGTTTCCGTTTGCTTACTACCAAGAGGAATTCCCCCGTCCTCCGTTCCCTGGTTCATTGCAGACAACCCTCACGAGTTGCTCTACGACTCATACTGTGCATTGAATATGCATTTTACGATAACAGCACAAATTCTCGCGCGCTTAATTGCTAATTTTTATCGTCAATAATCGGACAGACACATGAATTTATAATTTATGCGATGCAGCAACGAGCGAGAGCGGGCAATTTGACAGTTTGTTATCGTAAAAAATAAATTGAAGTCAGTTTTTCATGCGTCTGTCCTGTTATAGACAATGAATTTCGTCATAACATTGTTCAAGTAGTCTGTGGATCCACTCGGCTATCGCCTCGTGGATCCACAGCTACTTTGACAATGTTATGACGAAATTCATGATCAATAACAGGACAGACGCATGAAAAACTGACGTCAATTTGTTAATTACAGGCGAACGTACATAGCTCCGAATTTCCTTTCTTTTCGCCATGTAATTTTACAACTGAGATTTCCGGAA
>JAHPZR010006696.1:7500-12500 GCA_019787425.1 Platygyra sinensis | reverse complement strand
ATGACATGTATACAGTAACAAATCAAAGGCACAAGGAAGGTGAAAAGATATCTAGTTTTATTTTATTGTTTCAGCACATGAATTTGTATTGACACCTTGGTACACATTCTAAACTAGAATAATGTAAAGCAACCTTAATATCTCCTTGTCAGTTAAATGAAACCCTTATTACTGAAATCCTCTTCACTACTTACAATACTGGATTCAAATCATACATTAGAAGAAAATACATGCTCTGATTAATTTAAAATAATTGTGTTTCTATTAACCAATTAGATTATGAGCTGGAGATTTCTATCTCATGATAGTTGATGAGCGCACAACCGGAGTCACCTTTATCATGCATAGAAATAGAGAGCGAATAATCTAATAATTATTGTTTTAGTATAAATCTATGAGTCATTCAAAACTTTATCTAAATCCTCTACACAGACACCGACATGTAAATTACGCCAAGAAGCAGCTGACATTTCATTAACAAGGGCCCATTGCTATGTCACTCACTATCTATCACAGAACAGATAGTGAGTAGTGTAGCCAATTAGAGAATGGCATTTGTGATAGAACACTAGTAGATTTCTACCAAAACTTGATGGAAAGACAGAACTAGCACAAGCTGTTAAAGCAACGATGGCATAAGCAAAGAGAATTTACATTTTGATGACAAAGTGAGCAAGTTATTTTCTTTTTTATTGCTGAAATTTCCTCAAAAAAATGAAAGCATGTTATTCTTATTTCTTTGTACTAAAAATAAAAATGCATGTGGAAGTTCAGGAGAACCTGAAAAAGCTGTGGAAACACTCACCTGTCAGCTTGTGCTCCTACACATACTTGTGTTGCATTTAAACTTCCACTGGTGTTTCTATAACTCAATACAAACACAAATCATGTTTCTTATTTCTTATTTCTTAATTACATCCGCCATTTTGTTCTAGACTTGTGATTGTTACAGAAACTTTTCATGTCCATATCATGGATTTGTTTTGGTTTGAAACTTCCCTTCCCTAAATTCTAGCTTAGCTTGATATTCTTCCTTAAAGTTTAAAAATTTGACACAAGAAGGGAATCAAACTCATCATAGATGATTTTCAGGAAGGTTCTCATAGTTATTTTAATCTACTGGAGGTTATATGTTTCAAACTAGTTTTATTTTCAGTTTTTCAGGGAGGGGGTTCTTAAAAAGAATAAGATGAACACCACCCCTTCCCCCCTCAGTTCCTAACCCTAATCCCTCAGTTTCCAAACCTTTCTTTGGCCTGTGGCCTCAAGCAGTATTTTCAGGACCTTGGTCACAGTTTTTCACTAAACGGACTGACCCTACTTAAGCTGGTATATACATGTAACTAAGTTAGTTCTCAAAAATAAATTTAACTTAGGTTGAAACAAATTAATCCTACTAGACTGACCTGCATGAACACCATAGACATGCACATACTGTGTAAAGCACAGCTGATTCATTATCAGCAAAATACACGCCTAGATGTACACAGTACCTGACCTGCATGAAGTGTGTGAAGTGAAATGGCTGATGACAAATGTAGTAAAGTATCATTTAATCAATTACACCAATTATACTACATGTAGTTATTCCATGCCTCTAAGACTAGTGGTATATATCATGGAATATCCCACAAGCCACTTGTTTTTTCTTGGTATACTGTACATGCACACAGGCCTTTAGGTAGCTGGTGTATAAATATATCAGAAAAATACAAGTTACAAGTTGAATATGCCATGTTATGCCATGAAAGAGCTTTTTGTAACAGTAAAATTACCTTGCCATAGAAAATATAGCATCTGGCAAATGCAATCAATGCGACATATGCATGCAGCACACAATGGGAAGGTCAGGTGTAATACCCTTGAATAGACAACACTTTTTCTTGTATTCTGATTGGCTGCATTTTCTCTGGCATGATATAAATAATATTATACTTGTATTTTGATGAGAAATCGTTTCTCTATCTTATCTCAACAGCATCAACAGAAAAATGTCCATCGCACAAACAGCCATGATCATGTTCGTAAACTTGTCGAACAGGAAGGAAGAGCTGCCAGGAACCTGGTCACGTGGTCTGTTCCTGTCACAGATCCTACTCAGGATGGTGAGTAGATTTAAACATACATGTAATCTTTTTACTGGAGATAGTTTAGGTTGTTCATAAATTAATAACTCCATCCAGGTGTACTAATGGGTATTGGCAAATTTAATGCTGGATGTAACTGCAATAGACTAGCATCCCATCCAGGGGGGAGAAGAAGTACTCCAAGGCACTTTATACTATGGAAACCAGAGATAAGAGCAAGTCTGATGGGCCACTTAGCAATATAAAACAGTATTGGCAAAAAGCATAAGTAGATGACTTTAATGTTAAAGTAATTAGTCAATTTTCCGACCTTTATCTTAAGAATAATACTAAATTCTTACTAACCGAGTGCAAGGGCCATACTGAGGAATATTGGCCTGAGTTTGTGGCAGTATGGACCAAGCACAGTGAGGTCTGTACAAAAACAACCCAGAGCCAATATTTCCCAGTATGGCTTTTAAAAACTAAAAATACGCGGCTTATGACTGTTTCTATGGAAATGGTCCGTATGGCAAATCCCAACCAAGAAAGAACCAATCAGAATGTTCGGATCTACCTCAAGATTGCCTTCCCTTATGATAAAAATAGTTAAGTATTATACTGTACTTGTAGTAGCTGGTCTAGATCATGGAGTAAATCGTGATTGGCTACATTATGTGACATGTGTACTTAACAGTGCATCTGCATGCAATGACATGACTCGTGCTTAATAATTATATAATTATTATGCTGCACATCATTGAGGGCCATATAATCCACAGTGCCAATTATGTCCGGGTATGCTTGATGGGCCGTTGATGTTATGGGTGAACTGGCCTGTTGTTGATAGTAACATGACTTGTACAATTTACCAACAAAGTGAGAAGTTTGTTATTGGATTGAAAATCAAGGTAACAACTTTTTATTCAGTAGCACACTGCTATCTGAACCTCCTTAGGGGTACAATGTGTATGAAAAAGTGCTTTCTTTCTGGTTAATAGTAATTAGGAATGACACATGAGGGAGGGAGACATACATGAACATTATCACAAATTAATTTGTACTAAGCCTTAATTTATATGTGCAACTTTATTCTCAATTAACTATTAACAGCATAACTGTACTGTGTGAGCATTAAATTTGAAAACTTACCTACATGTGAGAACATAACACAAGAATCCTCCATCTACATTGTAGCCATGCTCAAATCCAGGTTTATCAAATAAAATTCAGTGTTCAAACAACAATTTTAGAATTCTTGAAGCCGCATGATTAGTGAAGTGTTTTACATGTTGTAGTCATGTATTCAAATGTACCATGTAAAAAATAGTTTCAGGGCCTTAGCATTTGTAAAACAATTATGCATGTCTTGATCAATTCTTTGAAAAATTAAGTACAATTATTCACAAGTTACATTAAAATGGTGTCTGGCTGACCCCAGGGTGCCAGATTCTCATGTTCATACTAAAATCATTACTAGTAAACAAACCATCAAATTACATACATGACTAGACATGTATTGTAGTTTTTTTTTCGCCTGTTGTGGCTTCATTATATTATACTTGAGCTTAGTAGTAATTATTAATTTCTTTCCTTGGGAATACCGACAGTACATGTACATAAAATGAAGCATAAAGTACGATGTACGCAAAAAGTATCAAGTGATGTTATCATGGAGAGTTCAATCAGGAATCTTGAATAGCAATTGTTTTTAATAAGAGGTATGTTTGGCTAAGCTTGTGTTTAGTAATCTTTCGGTTATGATATTTTTGCAAGGTTGAGGATGGTTTCGCAAAGAATATCCTTGAAACACTTTTTGTGATGTTGTGTCAAATAACATTGTATATTATTACAGTCTACACCCTTTCATTACGGTAAATTATTTCCTTTTCCAGCGTGCTAGTTTGTCTAGACACTCAATCATGCAAATTTGTTTCCAAAATTAACATACTCTGTTTTTCTCATGCAGTACCAAAATTAAAATCTCTTCTTCTAAATTGAACATTTGGCCATTTTTCCTGCTGTGTTGTCAATGAATGATAAATCAAATGCCTTCTTTGTAATTTATTGGACAGTTGTTTAAAATTATGGCCATAATAGAAGCTTTTATGTCTGTACTATAAATAATTGATTTTGATCACATTTGCTGTGGTTAATGATATGCAAACCTCTCCTTATAAATTATCATTCCCTTTTGTTTGTGATCCATATTGTGTTTTCAGTCATATTATTTATAATATTTATAGGAAACACCCTTTTAAATTTGAACTCAAAATTCATTTTAATAATGAAATGGACTGTGCACTGTGCCGGCTGGGACTCAACAAAACAAGATCGTAAGAACAAAATCAAAAAAATATTTCATAAAATCAACACAGGGACACATTTGATAGAAGAAATTTGCTGGTGGGTATAAAACTGAATGATGTGTATGAATTTTATGTCAGCCTGAAATGCAATGTGTTTGTAAATAGACCGGCAGCATCATGTTTTACTATTAGCTATATCACCTTAGGGGGGAACTTTGCATTTTCTAAAATTAAAAAAGGGTGGGTTGAAATCCTTTGGGTTTCTTGCTTTACTGGCATGAATTTTACATCTGATACATGTACATCAATTGCATTAGTGACAGCATTTACTCTTGAGGGCAGAACACCAAGTGCTTTTAAACTCAAAAACCAAAGGTTGGCCATCATGAAAAATTAATAATCAGTGTCAGTGGTTCTATGCAAAACCCATGCACTGTGTTACAGTATAATCTTCAATTTTATTGTATTTCCAAATGAAAAATGCTCCCCAGAGAAAGGCTGAAATTTTTGTGGACATTGTAGCAATTTACAAAAGAATACAAATCTTTAATTTTACACTTCATGAGTATCCACTTTTTCAAATAATCTAAGACTTATACGTTGTGTGATCTGAAGGGATCAATGT
>JAHPZR010006695.1:25000-42500 GCA_019787425.1 Platygyra sinensis | reverse complement strand
TGTTCGCTGGAAAATAACACAGATGACTCATACTCATCATCATCATCCTTTGGCTTTTCTGATAGTGACGATAGTGACTGGAATGATGAATTTAGTATGAGCAAAGGGATATTCACTAATGAAACAGCACCCCATGTAAAACGTATCCCAATTCTGGACCCAGTTGCTGAGAAGTTACAATGTTTCATTGATAGTGGATTGTTAGCAAGAGACAGAATGTTTAAATTCATAACAACATCAACAACTAAGCACTGTGGCATTGTCAGTTGTTTTTTTGAGTGATGAGCTCTATCCAAAAAAAACAGTAGGCAGTAAGGTTTGGGTGAAAAGCATGCCGTGAAGCAGCTGGGCAAGATACTCACGGTGTATCGTTTGTTCATTTGTTGATGATTTTCTCAGACTTAATCATTTGTTAGTTAGGAGGTATAACAATCTTGAAAATTCCTCAGTTTTAGCTGGAGAATATTGGGTCATGTGATGTGTTAAGAACAATAGTGTGCAAGTGAAAATATTTGATGGATTATAAATAAACAATAGCCTTCATTTGGCGAGAAAATATGCTAAGCTATTTGTCCCCAGACATTATCTGTTTCAAGAAGAGAATAGTTTTCTGAGAGCGTAGCTCGAGGAAAGCTGTGACCTTCGAGGAACAGATAATGTCCAAAGACAAATATCTGAGCAAATTTTCTCCCCAAATGGAGGCTATTGTATTTATCATCCTTCAAATGTTTTTCGCAATGCACGCAGTTTTGAAAATTGGGGTATGTTTTCGCATATTACCCAGTTTTAGCTGGTTAACATTCAGTCATATGACATGTTTAGACCAACTGCATGCAAGCAAATATATTTCATGGATTATAAATGTACTTATACCATGCCATAGAAAAAAAACCAACCAATCAGAATGCAGGAAATCTGTTAAATAATTGTGAGTATTCCACCGAATCTTCCCATCGATCAGTGCAATTTAACTGTATCACACCCAACCTTCTCATCTGGCTACTGTATTTTCTAAGGCATGGTATAAAATAGTTATTCAATCCTTTCTGGTGGGAAAACCGTAGAATATCCCAATTAACACTTACATTTTTTTTCTTGGTATACACACTCAACTAAAGTGTACCACACGGAAGGGTTGCATAACTAGCAGGCCTTCTTTCTCTCCTGTACTGTATTTATATTTTGTTTATAGAAAGGCAATAAAAATATGTTTTCACATCTTTCTCTTCTTGGACATATTTCAAGAAGTATGCTATGATACAATTGTCTTTTTAAAAACTTTAAACGCAAGAGCCCCCCCTTAAAAATTACCATTTTCGAACAGCAGGAGCTTCCCGACTACAGGCAGAAGTGATACATGTATTTTGCCTGGCAATAAATTTGGCAATTATTATGCACACAGAAATCCACGGCTTTGAAATGTTTGGTATTTTGAAGTTCCTTGGCTTTATCTCATATAACATTATATTTGAACTTTAAGGTTTTTTCAAGTTTCTTTCATATTTTAACTTCATGTTTGGAATATGGTTGTATTCTGTCATTTTTGTTTATAAATTTAGAAAATTACTATATCTCTTCAAAAAAGGGAGTATACTTATTTCCATAATTAAAGTAAGGTATAGTGTAGACTGAAGTAATTGTGTAGTTTTATTTTACTGCATTTAAGCCAGTTTCCTGCTGACGACCTTAGATGTTATAATACTCGTGTAATTAAATCTACTTCTCTCGATTACAGTGGCACTTAACTGAAAAAAAAACTAGAGTCAGCAGACACAGTGGTTGTAGGATCAATGATATCAAATATTGCAGGACCTCGATTTTCCTCCACATCATTTGCTTGCAATATAAGCAATGGGATGACTGATGTAAACACATTTAAGTATTAAAAACATCATATTCCAAAATCGGACTATCACAAGTGAAAAAGCATCCTTGACTTTGACAAAATTGTCGTGACAGCCGATCGTTGACCGGTATTGTTCGATTGTTGTTCCTACGCTAGCGGCTAATAACAGACAACAGTAGTGTAAGACTCCTGGGTAAGACTCTTATCCAGTGTAAGTATTTTTGAGAGTAGGTGTAAACCACACCAATAGTTCAAACCGATAAATAACTTACTGGCTTGTGAGAGCTTGCGAGACACTCGTGAGATCGTGAGAACAAGAAGCAGTACAGTTAATTTTCGAAATGAAAGAAAGAAAACCAATCATAAACAGCACGACAGAGCAATTTTGAAATAGAACATAACCTACCTCGAACAAATACTACTGATTTGCGACGGAAAGTTCTTCAAAATTTTCCCAACACAGGGAATACGGCTGCAATTTAATGGCTACATTGCGACAACAACATGCTAGAAGCAGCAATGGCCGACGAAACAACTTGAAAACATCTTAACTAGTACCCAGACTATTCATACTCTCCGAGATTTGTCACGTGTCATCTCATCCTCAAAGTGACAGACTGACAAACTGACAAGATTGCCCCTGACTTAGGGTCTTTATGCAGAGCATAAGACCCCAAAAAGTATGGTTTAAGAAGCAGAGGTGTCAAGCTTAACCACAGTAGATTCACAATTAGCCTTGCCAATCGGAATTCGACATCTCTCGAAGGGAGGAAGTTCTGCTGAATCTGCAGAGACTATCAAGCAGGAGATGAGTGAAGTCAATGTGTGCCTACGCCATTTACAGCAGAAACTAATCGAAACAAAAAATGGTGTCATCAGGAGTCATGCAAAGTGCTACAGCTATTGTCCTAGCTGTGTTGAAATCAAGAAGGTATGTGCCGACTGTGAAAGGAAAGGACATCAAAATATTGAGCCAGAGCTTAGGGCGTGTGACCATTGTTTAAACAACGAGGTAAAGTGCAACAGACTGGCAGTCATTGGTGTCACTCAGGACTCGGAATCTAGAAATGCTGGAGGTCAAAGAATGTTGATGGAAGAGAAGACTGGAAAGGAAAACCCAAATTTAAACATTGTGTCTGTTTTTCCTCCTGATGCTGTTCATGTTGCCAAACGCAAATGGCAGAGCTTTAGTAATTGGTTTCTGTGGGTAGACGATGCCAGGGTAAATTTGGTACAGCTATGAGAACTCAGAAATGATCCAAGCCTGTATTCCACGCTCTCAGAAAAGATTCCTCTCAGTGCTGTAAGGAACAGAGATCGGCAAGATGTTGATTCAATTCTCCAGATCTCAGATGTTGCTGTAACGGTTGCACTAAAGGACAATGCAGTGGTTGTTACGCATACAGTCCTGCCAGAGAAATACAGAATCACAGATCATAACAAAAAAGGAATACTAAAGAGCCCTGTTGGCATGACAATGGGTCCACTTGGCAATGTATTCATCAGTGATGTTGAAACTGGGAAAGTTGTGAAAGTCAGAGCTTCTCACTATCCAGCTAGTGTTGCAATTGAAGTTGACTCTCTGGACTGTCCAGTTGGAATTGCTAACAATAACGGTGTTGTCTACATTGCAGAGTCTAGAAAGAGTGCCATCGTTTAGAAAGATCTTACTGGAGAAACTGTAGTTGAACCTAGTAAGCTAACTGTAAAGCAACTGCAAACTAAACTAAAGGATGCAGCAGCATGGGATGATAGCGACAAAAAAAAAGAGTAAGACGTCTTTGAAGGAGAAGTTGCAGAAAATCCTGAATGAGAAAGCATCGAAGAAGAAGACAATGGTCCGTAACCAGCTGCAGTTAGAGCAAGACATCATACATCCTCTGCCTCTGGCCTTCGATAAAGATGACCATCTTTTTGTATCAATGAAAATGGGCAAAATTTTCAAGATAAAAGTCGAGAAAGATCTTGTCAGTTTGTTTGGAGTAGTTATTGCTGAAATATCGCTAAATAGTGGCCTTTTATATGGACTAGCATTTGTGAATGAGAAATTGTATGCTGCATCCTATGCTGATAAAGGAGGAATCTTTGTGGTGAATTTCCAGGATGGTACATTTGAGAAAATTGCACGCAATGGGGATGAATGCTCCAAGGTTCATAGCCTTACGATGTACGAAAACAGCCTGACGTTTACTGATACTGGCGATCACTCTACGAAAGTTCTCAATCTCGTCACAGGGAAATGTACACCATATCTAGCAAATGGGAAGGGAACAAGAGATGGAAAGAGTGCCCAGTTTGTCCAGCCCACGGGGTTGATTGCTGAACGAAGAACAGTGTTTATAGTCAATTGTTCTACGGGTTGCTTAAGGATGGTAAGCGATGTTTCCCCTCTGGTTAAATACCTTGACAATCTAAGAGAGTCTGCTATCACATTCGGTTTGCACCTGAAAAAGCATAGTCCTGTGGCCTTCACACTTGACAGAGCCATCACTAGAATTCAAGAGGCATATGACTTTGACTGTCAATGCATAGAACAAGTGAAAGCTTTTCTTGGGACAACGGCCTGAACACAGGGTCCACAAGGTATGGTTTCTTCAGTTGTTTTAGAGGATGAAAAGAGAATCTTGCAATCCTTGAAGGAAATCAAGAGTCTTCTAAGTCAACATGCCCCACAGCTTCTTCATGTGTTCAAAATGAAGAGCCTTTTGACACTGATTGTCGAGAACTTCTTCTCGGAGATGAGAGCTGGATCATACGATATGCCATTGCAGCTCCAGTTTGATTTTCGATTTAACAGGGCCCTAAAGGAGCACTTAAAACAAATGTGTAGGACAAAATTCTGCTACTACACAAATGCAAAGTCCCATTATCCAAGAGTGAAATCTGATTTAAGATATTCAGAACTGCCCAAAATGTCCCCACCTTCGTCAGCACAGTTAACTAAGGCGCAAGTGCAGCAAATGAGAGACTGGCGAATTGAGCATGGGCAAAGTGTTCCACAGAAAACAGTCAGGAACATGAGTACAAAGGACAACCCAGGTACTCTGGCGATTAATCTCTATTTAACAGAGCAGCCTACGAGTCAGCCATTTGATTTCGGTAAGATTGGAGAGGTCCAAGGAGAAGCAGTAGTTACCCCAAGGGAGGGGGAAGGAGAGGAAAGGTCAACCGATCTCATCCATTTGTCTGGAGACATTGTCTATCTAGTCCCAGATGGTCGGCCATCCAGCAAAATGGAATTGTACATTTTAAAGCAAGACGTATCTGCTGCCACGAAAAAAGTAAGGGCGATGTGTTTAATCCATTAACTTTTATAGAAGAGGCAGAAAGAGAGATCAATGTTAAGGACATATGTGGTTCTTTGACACAATGCTCTGTAAATGACAAAATCATTGAAATGACTGAGAATGAATTTGTAATGTATCAGTCTGCTATCATAAATCACGTGGACTGTCACCGTAGAAGAGGCACGGGGAATGTGCAGGGGAAGTTCAAGAAGAATCTAATTCCACAGTGAGAAGATCAAGGCGAGCAAGGAAGAGGACACATTATGATGCGTTTATGTATTATGATGATTGACGTGGAGGTTTAAGAAGTTGTTTAAGGTTAGTTTCGTTATGTTTAGAACTCGTTATGTTTACAACACTGTTTCTTCTGCGTTGTCTTAATTTTTAAGGGGGGGTAGGGGAATTACGGGTAGTGGGTATGTGGTAAACCAATATGTTATAGGGAAAAAATAAGGAAAAGCTGCGGGAACATGGGAACATAGGGAAAAATGGAAGGGAACAAGGACCCCCCTTGGGAGACCCTCAGTACATAACAAAATAAAAATTAGCTTTGCTGGCAGATTTCTCGTTTTGGTTGTTTGCATGTAGCTAAAAATCAATAACATTCCTGTATGCTTTTTAGCATGTATACTTTTTTCTAAAAGGACATGTTGAAAGCAAGTTTTTATATTTAGAGTTCACAGTTAACAGGTTAATTTGATCCAAATTAGAAAATTGTATGTCTCTGTTTAGGGACAAACTAGACCAAAAAACCTACGATTTCATTTTTCAAACTCTAGTCACCAACCAGTTCACATCAAGGCTTCAACTAAAATTGCTGACATCAGAACAACTCAACTACATGTTTCGAAGGATCTTGCGCTGGGAGCAAAAGCTCTTCTCGTTTACCAGAGAAAACCAAAGGACGAAGGAAGGAAGTACATGGAAATGAAACTTTGACTGCTACAGAGTCACCCAGAGTAACTTTGACATGTTCCACAAGTTTGCACGTGGTCGCAGGTGTTCAGTCAGCATATATAACCGTTCTGCACCGCTTTCTCCTGCCATAAATACTGGGTTGTGTTTGCTTGCAGTACTCTGCGTAGTAGATAACATCATCAGTTCGTGCGGAGTGTATTTTATTTCCTCCCTTTCCTGCCTCAACATGTCCTTTGCGAACAAAGTTGTCAACAATACTAGAAACAGTCTGTTTGTTGAGTTTCAGCTCTTTTCCGATTTCTGTTGGTCCTTTATCTTGTAGTCAGTCATCTACAATTTTTCTCACACATTGTTTGGTAAAGCTGTACCTTGTCGGGTAAAAGGATTCATAATCATACCTCACGCTTCAGCAAACTTAAGTTTCTGAACTGTGGTTGCGAAGTTCACGTTGTAACTTCGAACTTTGCTGCTAAGTTCCCAACTTGATTTGCAACTACCTAATCAAATTGTCAAGTTTGTCGCCAACTTCGGAAATTCCAAACAAACTTCAGAACCCGTTCGTCAAAAGTTATGTGAAACCCTCTGTAATGGTTGGGTACAGATTGTAGTTACATGTATCCCCTAAGAAATCATTTTTTTAATTTCTCAGCATTCTGACAGGTCAATCAGACAAGCTAGCTCCATGTGTTGTGAATAATTTTTACCAAGAAGACATGCAAAGCTTATTTTAACTTGCAATTTAGTGGGTGATTAAACAACACTCAAAAAGTAATTGAAGGTCAAACAAAACTCACTTCAATATTACATGTGAATATTTTCTGGAAGGGGATACCCACAGGAAGGGTTTGGGCAAGGGAATCCCAAGACATTTGATGAAGGCACCTGATGGCCACACTTTTTGCAGAAGTGACATTTCCTGCTTGTACTCGTACAAGCATTCCCTGATGGGGATATCAAGGTCATTGCATTGGGGTTTAACTGTGTATTTGGAATATGATCAACTGCAGTGGATGCAGAATGAGACAAAGAAATTACTTTAGGAGCATCCTGCCTTCGGCTTTCCTTAGGCAAAAGCTTGAGGAGCAAATCCACTGCATTGTACATATTATTCCCACATGCTTGAATAGCACAAAGAATACCCTCCGTAGAGTACTGGGGGAACATCGTGGAGCATTTCTTCAGTTGCAGTATTTTGGGTTGAGTTTTCAGTTGTATCTAACATTAACATATTAAGAAATTCATTGTGTGGAAGCAACTGATTGGAAAAACTGTCTTGAGTCTGAATTGCAAGTAGTGTTGTGTCAACGGCATCGTCCAACTGGCCATTTGCATCACTGAGATGCTTTTTTGCATGGCAAGCTGGAAGCTGGGGAAACATGCTTTCCAAGGGGGATGCTAGCCCACAATTTACATGCTTCAGTAAAGCGAATTCTGTGTCAAATCCCAGTGTCTCCAACTCTGCCTCTTGCTTCTTCTGGCTGTTAATGACTCTCTGATTTATTGGCTTTTTTTGCTTTTCTCGCCAGGGTACAGTGGCCAGGGCTATGTTTGACAAAGGGCTTCTCAACTTCTCCATCTCTGTAAGAGAGACCATTTAGTTGTTAACAAACTTGTCATATTCGGACAGGTCCTTCCTTTTGCCCTTCAATTTCTCTAAAAAACAATGTACATCACTCAAATTAACATTATCGTCAAAATAATGATGATGATGATGATGATGATGATGGGATGGGAATAATATTTATTATTATTATTATTATTATTATGATAATTATTATTACCATCCTTAATATCATTGTTGTTGTTATGGTGATAATACAAATTTCAAATTGTGGGTAAAAACCACTTACATAGAAAAAGAAACTCCCTGACTCACACCCATCATACACCTCCAAATTATATGGCAATAGTCAAGTGCTTTATTTGAACTATAAATGTAAGCTGTAAGGTTAAAACATCGAACTTGCAACAAAATTTCATAAAATAAATAAATATTCTTAATTGGTCATTCGTCCAAGATGACACCATAAAAGGGAAAATGCATAGAACTAACTTAAAATGGGTTTCAGTTATTTTTGGTTTTAGCTTTAAAATTCCCATCTGACAGTAGGCAGACCAGTAAAGAATTGGAAATGAACATAATTGACAAGTATTTCAATATCTTTCATTGACCAGAGGGATAACTAGTTGATGACATTTGATTGACATCAAACACGTTAATTTGATGTTTGAGAGTGGGCAAAATGTAGTCTGATGACTGAAATGACAAATGATTCCTCTCTTTCTTTTCAGTGATTTCTTAAAAGGTGCCATGGAGCTAGGGATGCAGCCCTCTCATCCCCCAGCCTGTATATGGTGGAAGAAACTAAGGCTATACCCACACTTATCCAGATAAATTTGAAAACGACATTTTTGTCGCGAAAACAGATAAAATGTTCTCCATCCACGCTATTGTTTACAAATTGTTTTGCTGTCCACACTGAAATGCTACTGAGAAGAGATTGTGACAGAGATAACATGGCTGTTGGGATGTTAGTGTTCTCAAAAAGTTCCATTTTGCCCATTTATGCTGTCCACACTAACACACCCAGCTGGCATTTTCAAATTTATCCCCTTTGGAGAGAGTTTTTAAAAAAGTTGCGTTTTCAGTCACTAAAAGTTTTAGTGTGGACGGAAGGCCTATCTGGAGGAAAAAGTTGTGTTTTCAAATTTCTCCGGCTTAGTGTGGACGTAGCCTAAATGGTTGACGAACTTGAGAAACATAAATCTACAACAAAGAATGTCTACTGAGATAAAGCTATGAATGTTGTTAGGATGATCAGTAGACATGATGACTAAAAAACCTTTGTTTTGAAACTGATCTAAAAGTTTTCTAAAATTAGTAAAGAGCGGATTATGCATACAGCGAGACTGTATTTTTTAAATACTCTGAAGACAGCTTCAAGCAGCAGAAAATTTTCTGCTAAATTTTACCATCGATCACGTTTTAGAAAGTCAAAACAAACGTTTTTTAGTCATTAAGCTAGCTATGAAGTCGTTGACAAAGCTGGACAAGAACAATACATTTCCTTTCTTCTGCTCATTAATCTGCTTATCTACTTTATTTTCCTGCTTATTTTTGCTAAATTTTATTTTTATTTCAAAACTAGCTTTTGTTGTGTGTTTGTGTGTTGTTGTATTTGTTACCTTTATAAGTCTTATTAAAGAATTACTGTATTCAATACACTAAGGATGGCTGCCCTATTTGACTAGCCTAGTGGTTATTTCGGGCAGCCATGCACTTTTTCTTATTTTTTTTAGTACACTTTCTGAATGTAACTTTATTTACTCAAGGGTGCAAATCAAGTTGTTGTTGTTGTTAAAATGTTATAATCACAAAAATTCATTAAAAAGCTGGGCTTGCAGTCACAAATATTAAAGGTAATTAATCAATATATGCCAAGAAAAATTCAAGTCGCACACTGCATGAACATCTCATGACGCATAACAGAATAATACAGCATTCAATAGCTGCAATCATTAATTACAGTGCGATTTTATCTGCACTGACATTTTTATGGTTGCATTGATATCACTTGAAACACACAAAAACATTATGTGTGCATAAATACAATTTTGCAGTTTTTTTATGACTAGGATACACATGTACAAAAAAAAGTTGGAGAAAACAACAAAATGCTACCTGCCTGAAATTTAAGTTGCCAGGAAGGTAGATGTAATCATTCACTTTGTCGAACTGAAGAGTAAATAAATTGTACTTGCAACTTGCCAGCCTAGACAGCTGCAGGAGAAAACTGTTTTCTCCTGTCTTCTTTGGTGGAATTTTTATTGGCCACTTTTAACACCTGCTCAACCGTTATTTGACATGAACTACTTTTTTTTTTTTTATTTATTAATTTTTAATGCAAAAACATTACATTACTTACACAAAGTTACCTACTCTACTTACAATATATACGTAGCTTACAAATTAACGATACTGACATAGTTACATTACAACCATTTTTAAACAGTTTATTAATATCTTGCATTGCTTAATTTAGGGCATCAGCTATAAAAAAGGTGGTTTTCTCACATATTAATTTGTGACTTAGATTTATGTTTCTCAATTTTAATTTTATTTGTCAAAAACGCTAAGAAGGCATCGAAATAAAACTCTTCTTCTTTTCTTGAAGCAGTGTATAAATAATATTTGGCTATAATTATGCAGAGGTTTAAGCCAAGATAGTGAGCGAAGTTGTCTGTCACGCCATATATTATTTCATTTTTATCGATAGTGATCGTATCTCCGTTTTTGGAGTTCCACCAATTAGAAAAGAGAGACCAAAATAACCGAGCTTTAGAACAGGTAACAAAAAGATGGATTAATGTTTGTCTTTCTTCACATAGATGACATTTATCATGTTCCTTGATTGAATCTCTAAAAAGTGTCGAATTTGTGGGTAAAATATGGTGAATTATTTTATATTGGAAAATGGCGAGTCTGGTGTCTTTAGTAACATTAAACGGAAGGCTATAAATAAGTCGTATTGTGTGCTCTTTTAGACCGGCTTCTGTCATTCTTCGTTCAGCTGTAGGCATAACGAATTTACTCTTAACAAAGAATTTAGTGGCAGATTTGCAAGAGAGTTTATCCAAAGATATCCTTTCCTTCTCGGAACGTTTTTCTAAAGGTTCAGTAAAATTTCCTTTAAGAATATTGATCCATTTTTGGGGGATCGCGTGGCATAAACCATAGTAGTTTAAGAAGTTTGTTTTAATTTTAAACTTACTGCAGAATTCGTCAAAAGCTAGGAATCTGTTCCCTTGAAAGAAGTCTTCAATTTTAGTTAATCCGGCGTCGTGCCATTTTTTGTAATAAACGGAATATCCATCTATTTTGATATGATGGTTGTTCCAAACAATTTCATTTAATACTTGCTTTTTAGTGTTAGGAGTACTGCAATTAATTTTTTGCCAGGCGCACAGGGCTTCTTTGTAAAAATCAATCGGTATATGAACTTTAAGTAGCTTTAAATCAAAATTACATTGCAAAAGAAACAGACCACCAACTGGTTGTAGATAGGAAAGAGGGATATGACTCCAACTTGCAGTTCCATTGCTGTCGCTTAATCTTCTTACCCAAACAACTTTAAGTGCTTCATTGATTATTTGAAAATCTGGCATGTCTAGCCCTCCCTGCTCTTTCGGCCCTATCATTGTTCTGTATTTAATTTTAGCTTTCTTATTCCATACAAACTGTGTAATTGCTTGATTTACCATGGCGATGAATTTTGTTGGAAAGGTTAGGACAGATGTGTTATAAACGAGTTGGAAATCGCCAAGGATTTTAGGATCGTTATGCGGCCATACAGTGTAAGATTTCTAGGATACCATAAATTGAGGATGCTTTTCATTTTGATTAGTTTCTGTTCAAAATTCTTATTGTAAACAATCTCGTCATTATACGAGAAATGAATTCCCAGCGCGAGTATAGAGTTATCTGGCCAAGCAATTCCCAAGGGTTTTGCGGTGTTTTTGCGGCTTGCGCCTAACCACATTCCTTCAGTTTTGCTTTTATTTATTTCTAGGCCGGAACATTCTTGAAAACTTGACAAAAGTTTGAATAAATTTATTGCAGATTTCGTGTCCGAAACAAAGGCTGTTGTATCATCAGCATACTGGGATAATTTAAATTCTTTGTCATGAATTTTTATTCCTTTAATTGTGTTGTCATTTCTAATGGCATTAGCTAAAATTTCCGCACATAGAACAAAGAGAGAACCTGAGAGCGGGCAACCCTGACGGACACCCCTTTCTAATTTGAAAAACTCAGATGCGAATCCATTGTTAATGAAACAACTGGAGCAATTGGTATAAAAAGTTCTGATCCACTTTTGAATGCACGGGCCAAAATTAAAAGCTTGCAACGTCCTGAAGAGGAAGTTCCAGTCTACCGTATCGAATGCTTTTTTAAAATCAATAAAAATGGCCAACCCAGGTATACTTTCTAGTTCTGTTACCTTCATGATGTCCGTGATTAGCCTAATATTTTGACCGATGTACCGGCCTTGGACATATCCGGTTTGGTCTTCCTTGACAATGGTTGGAAGAACCTTTGAAATTCTGTGTGCTATAGCTTTCGTAGCGATTTTGTAATCAACATTGAGTAAGCTTAAGGGTCTCCAGTTTTCAAGGAATGACTTATCTTTCCTTTTTTTTGGTATGACTTTGATAATGCCCTGTTTTTGCGTTATGTTCAGTTGTCCGTGCTCATATGCGTAGTTGAGACTTTGTACCATTTCTTCTCCTAGCAAAGACCAGAACCGCAAATAAAATTCTACAGAAAGTCCATCTGTTCCTGGGGTTTTATTTTTGGAACACTGTTTTAATATGAGAAAGCACTCTTCGTTGAGAAGCGGACGCTCAAGTTCTTCTTGTTGAGTTGCTTCGAGTTTAGCAATATTTGAGTTCTCAAAGAATAGTGTATAATTCGAGTCTCTGCAGTGTGCCGCAGTATATAGGTTTTTATAGAACATTTTTCCTTGTTCTAGAATTGTCTTAGGGTCGTTGGTCTCTATATCGTCGTTTGTTTTAAGCTTTGAAATGTGTGATTTACAATGTTGTCTTTTTTCCATATTCAGAAAATATTTAGTGTTTTTTTCGCCATTTTCATGCCAACGTATCCTGCTTCTTATTATAGCTCCTTTTGTTCTATATTCAGCAATCGTATTATAATCCGCTCTGAGACGGTAAAGTTTGGATATGTTTTCCTTTGTTCTGTCAGTCTTTAGCTGGTTCATCAAATGATCAATTTGTTGTTGGAGGTGCTTTTCGGTATTTCGGCGTTCCCTGTTTTTCCGTTTTGTATACTGAACACAGAAACCTCTCACCTCCATTTTAATCATATCCCAGTAGAGGCCTTTGTCATCCAAATAATCATGCTTTGTTTTAAACTCGGGTATCTTACTCGAAAGATCTTGTGCGAATCTTTCGTCACTTAAAAGAGAATTATTTATCTTCCAAAAACCAGGACCTCGTTGAACATACTCTTTTGATTGCAAGTGA
This sequence comes from Platygyra sinensis, assembly GCA_019787425.1. Taxonomy (NCBI): domain Eukaryota; kingdom Metazoa; phylum Cnidaria; class Anthozoa; order Scleractinia; family Merulinidae; genus Platygyra; species Platygyra sinensis. Next base: position 29,402 of record JAHPZR010006695.1, on the reverse strand, counting down.
AAAGTTATTGCAGAATGATCTGATATTGTTGAGGTCACGATTCCGGAATCTGTCACCAGCGCTGACAATTCTTTTGAAACCAGCCAATAATCTAGTCTGCACTGTACTTTCAACGAGTTATTGCGCCATGTGTATTGTGATGTCCTGGGATGTTGTGATCTCCACACATCTTGGAGGTCGTAATTTGTGCACAAATTTTTTATTTTATTAATTACTATCTTTTTTCTCTCAGTTGAAGTTCCGCCAGTTTTATCCAAAGGTGCTAGAGCGCAATTAAAATCACCTCCCATAACAATTTGCATATCAGCGTGCCTCCTGAGACTGTCACTGAGCTTTGTGAAGAATGTATTTTGACTGTTGTTGTCATTTGGGCTGTAGATGTTACAAAACAAAAATGTAGATTCAAAAATGGAAGCCTCTAGTAGTAAATATCTACCGTTCTTGTCAGCTTCGGAGCTTCCTATGCATACGTCCAGTTTGGGATTGAAGAGAATTGCAACACCTTTTGAATGATTTGTTCCGTGACTGTAAATAATGTTCCCTCCCCATTCAGATTTCCATATCGCTTCAACATTTTGTGTTGAGTAAGTTTCTTGCAGGAATATTACGTCAAATTTATAATTATGAAGCCACCTAAACAACTGTCGTCTCTTTCGAGCTTGGTTTAAACCTCTGGCATTAAGCGAGCAAAATGATGCTTTAAACGGGGTTGTCATATTCGAAACTTAATAAATTGGTTTGATCGAGTTATTAAAATTGGAGAATTTTCGCGGTAATGACAAAGCCATCTGTGTAAATAGCGTTATAATTTGAGTATATAAATTGTTATAAAATCTTTCGTAGTTGGCTGTAAGAAGGTAGTTATTAGACCTAATTAGGTACTCATTCCTGGTATGTAAACGAAAATCAACACTTAAAAATAAAACCAACCTAAGTACAAATAAATGAGAAAGTGCCAGCATGAGTTTATCGAAATTGTGCAGCTAAAGCCGCGCGAAGTAAGGAAATTCTAGAGCAAAGCAATTATCGTCGGTAAAGCTAGAAACTGGCACCTACGCGTCCTTAGTGGGAAATGTGTTCCTACACTCAAAACAATTGGCAGATGAAACAACTTACAAACACACAAGGAACCTGTTTTTCAAGGTCATACAATAAATAACTCTATCAAACAAACACTTTGAAAACAGTAATGCTTCGTTCTAGTCATCCAGATCACTGCTCAACAACAATTGGTTGTGAAAACCAACTTGTAAAACACTATCACCAGGCATTCTTGGTCCAGGGTCCCATATGGATGAAATAGTAGCCATAAGTCAAGTAGGATGGTGGGTTTTGGGTTAGGCAGCAGGATGGAAATTTGCATGTGCATTCGTGTCCATTCACGAAAAACACAATATGGCAGATAGTGGATATGCAAACATCAATGTTTACTATTTTATTGTTTTCTATACTTTTTTCCACTACCTGTTTCTGTTTGAGGGAAAATATAAGCACAGCAGGATTTATTACCTTCTCCTGATCCTGCTTCATAATGATTGAGTTGTAGCTGTTTTGCCACAAAATGGAACTGTCAAGTTCAAAGACACTTTTGCTTGACGGCCACACTAGCATTCCAAGTCCCACTTTTAAAGCTAAAAATTCAGTTCCAGGAGATACTCCATAAAGTAAAACTACACCTTGTTAGTAAATATATGGAATGGATTCAGTTTGGCAACTTTTTGTCTTCATAGAGGGAATAGCCAAAAATAACTCAAAAGCCAGCCCATATCCCCTTAACTAAACTATGGAAATAAAATGTTGTACATCAAATGGCTTGATAATTATGCTATTAAAACAGTGAGTATCCTCAGACTTCCTTGTTTTGCACCGCGCATTATTTCTGCGCAAGACCACACTTGCATTTCTTCAAAATACCAGACTGGGGTTACAAAATGGATCTGAAAATCTATCATTTGACACAATAAAAGGACAATAATGTAGAAATAGTTAGTGGACATTCACTTTTTTGGTTTCAGGTCTGAGCAAGATCAACATTATGACGGTACAGAAGGTAATTTTGCAAATCCAGATAGATATTATTTACCCAATGTAACTCATTGATAAGAATTGATCAACTAACAGTGTGCCATCTTTGTTTCTTGCAGATGTGCAAAAACTGTCCTGAAAAACAATCAGTTCTTGTTTTGACATTTCTTCTATTGGTTTCGAAAATTTGGTGCAACCGGGACTAGGAAGCCCTTCAGTGACAATAAGGTAAAAATTTTCTTCATGAATGTGTAAAATCTTGATGTTCATGTTTGAAATTTTACAGCTTTTAAGGGAAATATCTGAAGAAGCAAATATAACGAGTAACACAATGGAAATGGATTTACATAATACCTGAGCTTACGCACTCCGCCATTTTTCAAGAGGAGAAAGTGAGCCCAGGTTCTTCTGGACAGTGGTCTTTCTATTATTGATGTAAGACAACAAGAAATTGACCTATTTCTTTTACAAAGTCCCCTGTTTTCCCCGGGGTGCAGGACTTACAGAAACCAAACCTCCCTCATTCCCCCCACCCACAGGGTAAAATGATCATTCAACCCCCCCTATAAGTCCCCACAGAAAGTTGTATTTGCCCAGGGTCCCCACCCCAGGGAATAGCCAATGATATGTGCATAAGGCATGGTAATAAATTTTCTTTATATCAAGTAAGTCAATAAAGTTGACTATCATCAATATTTATTTTCAGATTTAAATTGACTGTCAAATTTATCAATTGGTTATCAATTTTTATCAATTGCCTATCAATTTTATCAACTGCTTAACAATTTTGATCAATTTCACCCACTGAAATTGCCATTAAAAATTGATAATCAATTAACTAATTGAAATCAATAGTTATCAATTGTGTCAATACGAATGATTAAAGAATTATAATACAATCGAAAGCCACCAATCAAAGCGGTTCCTTTGGCGGGTTTTGATCCAACCGAAAAAGCAAGGGTCACAAGAAGAGTAAGTTTCCCGTGAGGAGTCACGTGATGACGCGACGCAGGTAGGACGCACGAGTTCGAGCTCTCCACTTTGAACTTGGTCAATTTCATTTTCTCAACGAATGAAGATCTTCTAAGCTCGATAAATGTTCTATATGAGTGTGAGAACCAGATCTAAAACGTTACAAATGTCAAATACCGACTCAACTTCAAACAAGTTGGATGCCGTCCTTGCCAAAATGGACGACTTACTCAGGTCAAGAGATTGACAAGAAGCAAAGTTAAATAGTATCCTTGAGAAATTATCTAGTTTAGAGAGTTCACAGAAAAAAACCGCCGCCGACGTTGACGCTCTAAAAGACAGCTACCACTCACTGGACGCGCAAATGATAGATATGGATAATGAGCTGTCTCTCAAAGCGAGCCGTGAAGAATTAGCGTCAGCTTACAAGAAGATGGAGGACCTAGAGAATAGGTCGAAGAGAAATAACATCGTTATCTGGGGTCTTAAGGAAGGTGCAGAAGCGGCACAATAATTCCTTAGAAGATTTCCTGAGGGTTGAATTCTTCGAGAAACACATGCAACTTCAAAACATTGAGGTGATGAGGGCCCATCGAACGAATGTCAACCAACGAGCCGCGGAGGCAAACACCTCTACGGTTAGGCCGATTCATATCTATCTTCTGAGGTATTCTGACAAAGTTCAAATTCTTAAAGTTGCCGCCAATGCCTTGAAGGACAATCCGTTCCTGGACGGTCAGATTTTTATTTCTGATGATGTCTCAAAGAACGTTCGCAAAGACCGAGCAAAGCTTCGAAAAGACTATCTCAAGGGGATTAAAGAAAGAAGTGATGTCGAATTTGCATTCATACCTTGGTCGGTACCGGCACAAATTTTGTTTAAGGATCGAAACTGCTCAAAATTAAAATCTTTCAAGCTTCCGGATGAGTAAATACGTTCAACTTACTTTCTTGTGAAATCGATTTACTAACGGAGGAACTACGAACATGTCTACGCTTTTGACGTTTGTAAATATCTCGCGTAAATATCTTCGATTGTTCTCATATTTGTAAGAACATTGATTTAGTTTATCTTGCCTTTAATTGTAGTTCTTATAAGAATATTACCAGTACTACTGCAGTGTATGTCAAGCTCTACGAGGTAGAATACTCTTTTGGCTATATAATAGTTTTCTCTTTTAAGTAAAAAATTGAGTACAAGTAAGGTAATTCAATTCGAGTGTTAATGACGTTTATGTGGAGATCCCGACGGGAGTGCATTACAACCACAGGATGGTAAGTGCGCTTTCGTTTATATGTATGTGTGTTTTTGTCATTGTGCGTGTATTGGTTTTTGTTCATGCTTACACTGCGCGGAACGCTTTAATCTTGGATGCAATAACCTCTACTTTTAAACTGATACCAT
>JAHPZR010006694.1:15000-37235 GCA_019787425.1 Platygyra sinensis | reverse complement strand
CTTAAAGGAACTCGAACTGAATATCCAGCTGATTTCTTACGTGCGTGTAGCGTTTTGAAAAGTGGGTTTTTCGGCTTCCTTGTCAGTTTAGCGGGAAGTCAAAGACTGTTGACTTCATTCACTACTCGACGTTCCACCGTGCAAACCCGACTATCCGGCGAATTAGTAAATCCAAACCTTCGGAGTTGCATGGAAGCTTTGGAAAGTCTGCTTGGAAAAAGGTTTTTTTAGCCGGGCGACCCGAGTATTCTTGGCTTGCACTGTCACGCTGTCACGCAATACAATATTTCGAAAACCATTTGGTAGATAAAGATTGTGAAGTTATAGGAGATTGGTAAAAAAGACACTTCTCAAAGTTTTCAGACTGTGCGTTTTCCTAAACTTCAGATGTTTGAAGAAATAATTTTGCACTGGCGGCCGGAAAATAGTGTAAACATCTGGAACTTATTTTGGCTGTCTAGGCTACTGAATATCTGAACTAAAAAAACAAACATTTACATAAGCACTTTTCACATAATACTTAAACTTCTGATTAGGCTAAAAATCACGATTTAAGTATATATTTTTCGACAAACGTGTTCGTAGCTCTATGTCACGCACTGCCATAGCTCTGAAATTTAAAATGCGCTGTTTTCCAGACGAAGCAAGCTAACAGCTGAGCTAATGAGCTGAAAAGTGGTAAACAGATATAAATTTACCCCTTCTTATGCCTGATGAGGATTAAATCTTTGGTGGCTCTTTAGTTTAAGATTTTAGAAAATGATGAAGTCACCTTCAAGCCAAGAATAGGTTTACCCTTGTATTTCCTGTATAAGCTCAGCTGCGAACAATGGGCAATACCTTAGACACGTAATGTCCGTAATAAATGCGCAACACTATTTCCAACAATGCCGATGCCGAAAGGAAAATATATGTCGAATAGGGGGGCAAATGGCGCCGTCTCTTTTTTACGTTCAAGCATTATACAGACCTACACACCGTATAGTTCAATGATCGAATATTTCGAAACTGCGAACTCAAAACAGTAAAAGAGACTTATCAATGAACACAAAATGGTACAGAAAGTTACTACAGACGACAATGAACATTAACGAAAGTTTTAGGTGCTGATAAAGACAAGGTGCATCGTGATCAAACTCTGGGAAACAACAACAAAGATGCCATGTTTGACTACAGAACTGGCTTCCATCAGAGTGAAGAGAAACGTAATTGTCATTTTAATTTATGTGACTGTCTATTACATTGTTTTTGTCTGCATACAAAGCTCTATAAATTTGGGTGACACACTTCTGTGAATAACACGCGAACTGAATAAAAAACAGCAAAGACCTGATTCTTAGCAAGGTTGTTTATAAAGCAATCATCTATTGTATCCCATATTCTTGACTTTATTTATTGAATGGTTACGATTTTTAGTTTTGACCACATGACTGATGAAAACCGAGAATCATAGGCGTACGAGCCGGGGGGGCGGGGGGGGGGGGCTGCAGCCCCCCCAGTCGCAGAAAATTTTGAGATTTTTCGGGCAAAACGCCGATGATTCGGGCAAAAGTACTCGGGAGAAAGCATTCTAAAAGGTAGTCAAGGCCTGGCTTGTAGGTTACTTTCAGTGGCGTTTGTCTTGTCAAATCGGAGTTAAGGTCAAATGATCTAAGGATCCACAATTGCAGGTATTCTGTTTTGGAAAAGCCATATGCCAATTAAATGTGTACCGTGGGAATCCATGATGTTATTCCCATTAGTGACAAAAGGATGAAAGCAAAGGACGACCAACATGGGCTCCTGCCAAGACTTATGTTTTTGTGGTGGCTCTGAAAAGAGCCCTTTTGAATGGCTCCGCAAAGTGCCGGTTTAAAATTTTCCTGAACTTCTCGCAAGAGGAACAATTAACTGTTTCTTTTATAAGTTTCTGATTTTACCAGGCCGTCGAATGAAGTCATAGGCTAAGAGTATGCAATGTTTCAAAATAACTACAGTGGAATCCTGATTTCTCAAACCCTCATTTTTTCGATCCTTCCGATAACTCAAACCAAAAGTCGTTTCCCTCTCCTCAGTCAAACGCCGTAATTTCACGAACTGTCCGGCCGATTTTTAAAAGCAATTTTCAACTGTTCCCTTGGAGGTTCCAAAAAATTGGAATTCGGCTGTGTTTCCTGAATGATAACAGTTTCATTAGACGTGAGAATTGGGAACGTTTTTGTTTTTACAGCGATTTGAGTACGCATATACAACTGACGCTTTCGGGCATTTTGTAATTTTTTTCGGCCAATAAGGTTACCGCCCCCCCAAGTCCGAGGGTGCCCGTACGCCTATGCCGAGAATATTGATGAGCTCATTGGCGCGTAATGTAAAGCTTTCGTCGGAAGAGCAGATGCGTCGTAATCAGAGAGCGAGGCTAAATGGAATGGCTCGTTCCGTATGTAGAGGGTGGTGGGATAATTGTACAAGATATTGCTGGTTTTCAGTGTTACTGCATTCAAAGTAGATCGAAGTAAAAATCAAAACCGTTCAACTGAATACATAAAGTCCAGAATCTGGGAAAAGAAAGAAGGTAAATATGCAAAGCCCCTCGCCAAATCCACGTCACAAGTTCTGCTACAAAAGCGCGAATTTATCTCTAGAGGAACTCAAGTACATTAATATCTGATAATACTTTTTCTAATACATGAACTGTTCAGATAGCCAAATTCCCTATGACTAACTTTTTTAACCAGCATGACAACTGTCTCGGCCATCATGTAAATGCCGTGTCACGCAAAAACTTCAGTAGAAACTCAAGCGTAGTCTATCACAAAACCAAGGACCCATTCTGAGCAAAAATTTGTGTCAAAACTAGCTAGTTCTCAGCTGCTCTTATACATCATGAAAGTTAAATCTCAGGAGGATCAATAGTTTTCTAGCAGAAAGAGATGCTTTAGACGGTCTCTTGACTTACGAAGAATGCAACAAATCATTGGAGACATTTGAAAACGGAAAATCACCAGGCGAGGACGGTTTTACCGTAGAATTCATTTCTTTGATCTCGTAGGAGCAGATCTATTAGCAAGCCTGAATGGAGAATATGAGCGTGGGAGGTTATCGGTCTCTCAGCGTAGGGGCATAATAACACTTTTACCGAAAGACGACGCTGAATTATTGCTTTTACAGAATTAGCGACCCAACACTTTACTAAATGTGGATTATAAAATTGCATCAAAAGCCATTGCAAGGCGATTGAGCCAATACTCTCAAAACTCGTACATCCGGAACAAACTGGCTTCATAAAAGGAAGATATATTGGAGAAAATGTAAGATTAAGAAGAGATATTATAGAGCAAACTCAGGTGAAAAACACCCCAGGTATATTAATATCAGTTGATTTTAACCCTTTAATGTCCAGTAGTGACTTATAAATTTTACTCTGTCTAACGCCAGACGATTTTACTCGTCAAAGGGAGACCCCTTGGGGACTAAAGGGTTAAAAAAAACTATCTCCTTTAACCCTTTAATGCCCAATAGTGACTTATAGATTTTACTCTGTCTAACGCCAGACGATTTTACTCGTCAAAGGGAGACCCCTTGGGGACTAAAGGGTTAAAAAAACTATCTCCTTTAACCCTTTAATGCCCAATAGTGACTTATAGATTTTACTCTGTCTAACGCCAGACGATTTTATTCGTCAACGGGAGACCCCTTGGGGACTAAAGGGTTAAAAAAAAACTATCTCCTTTAACCCTTTAATGCCCAATAGTGACTTACAGATTTTACTCTGTCTAACGCCAGACGATTTTACTCTTCAAAGGGAGACCCCTTGGGCACTAAAGGGTTAAGAAAGCTTTTGACTCTCTTGAATGGTCTTATATTCAAACTGCTCTCAAAAAATTCAATTTTGGTGACAGCTTAAGAAAATGGGTCGAGATCTTCTACATAGACATAGAGAGCGCAGCTTTGAACAACGGTTTTGCAACAGACTGGTTTAAGCCCTCTAGGGGACTAGTTAGGCAAGGATGCCTACTCTCGCCATATCTGTTTATCCTGACAGCGGAAATACTATCAAACAAAATAAGACAAAACTCGATCATAAAAGGAATCAGAATTTTTGGCTCAGAGATCAAACTAAGCCAATTTGCAGATGACACCAACTTATTATGTGCTGATGTGGCTTCTGCTGAACAAGCCCTTGAAACTATGAGCGCTTTCGGGAATTTCTCTGGATTAGTGCTCAACGTAGAGAAAACAAAAGCATTCTGGCTAGGGAAATGGTTGAACTTGAAAATAGAACCAAACCGTTAGGGATGAAATGGATGAATACTCCCACAAAATTATTAGGAATCTATGTTTCTTATAATAGGTAATAACCAGATGAACTTTAATTTGAAAGTACAAAAACTGCAGACAAATTTGGCCATCTGGAAATCAAGAGGATTAACACTATGGAAAAATACTAATAATTAAATCTTTGGGACTGTCTAATTAATAAACTCAATTTCAAATGTTAATGTCCCTAAGGATATAGTGCCAGGGGGCTTACGCCGGGATGGTTGACATCGAACTTACGATAAAATCGCTCAGACTTGCATGGATCAAAAGACTTCTCTTTAGAGATAACTGCAATTGGAAAGTAGCACCGGACTATTTTTTTAACAAACACGGAGGCCTCAATTTCCTGCTACGATGTAATTATGATGCTAAATATTTAAGGCACATTCCGACATCCTATAGAGACATACTCATTGCATTTGATGAAATCAAGACTCTGTACAATTGTGATCAAGGAACCGACACCATTCTCTTTAATAACAAAGACATATTAGTCAATGGGAAACCACTATTTATAAGGGAATAGTTTATCAAGGGTATCCACACGATCCAACAGCTTTTTAATGAAAACGGTCAATACCTAACTTTTCAAGAATTTCTTTTCTTTTTTTGGTTGGCATGATAACGCCACAGAATCAAAAGACACTTTAAATTACATAACCCTCGTAGCCAAATATTATATCTTCTGTAAAACCCAAGACTCCGATGAGGTATCCTTTGATGGCTTTCCTTCTTTCTTGAGGAATAAATTGGATGCTCTTCAACAAATAGCAGTTAAAAATACTAACATTGACAACTTCAACAGTGAATGGAAAGACATCATTTAATACGTTTTCCCTTTTTTCGATTGTTATTGTTATTTATTTATTTTACCATTATCTCTTTTTCAGTAAGTTAGTTTAGTCTGTACTTTATTTTGTAGCCAGCACTTACTGCTTCTTTTGTATTGTTAGTATTCGTTAGTAGCTGCTGTACTATAAGTAGTATTAATATTGTACTCTATATATGTAGCTGTAGCTTATAAGTAACGTCCACATTGTATTGTACTGAAGTATCTTTAGTGTACTGTAGAATAACGTTTGAGAAAATAATCATAAAAAAATAAATAAATAAATAAAAAACTTTTCAAGAATTTCAAGCTAAATATCACTGCAACACAAACTTTCTCCAGTTCTATCAAATCTTGAGTGCAATTCCTGCGCGTATAAGGCAAGAGACTATTACCGCCTGCTTCTCGTTAAGAAACACCAATCACCTCACACTGGCCCAGAAAGATGGGAAAGAGAATGAGATATTTTAATAGTCAAAGAGAACTGGACAGATGTTTTTCAAGTAGCTTCAAAAACATGCAAAGAAAATAAGTTGAAAGAATTTCAATTCAAATTTATTCATAGGATTGTTATTACAAAGAAAGAACTGTTCAGATACGGGAGAATTCAGTTACACCCTCCTTTTCATGAAATTCAATGTGTATGTAAATAAACTAAACAACAGTTCACTTGCATTGACCAAATTTACTACTAGAATCAATTACAAAAACAAAGTTCAAAATTTGTAACTTAACACCGAAAGAATACTTGTAACATGAATATGCTCTGCACAAACTCTACAGACTAAATTAATCTCAGTTGTATTAAATTAAGATCAGAACTCGTTCCTCCTCCCCCATCTCCGCGCTTGTGGTTTTTTGTTTTATTTTTTATTTATGTTTTCCTTTCCTTTTACTTTTTTTCTTACTTTTTTATTTATGTTTTTTTTTCTTAAAAAAGAGAGATTGATTTAATTGTAGCTAATGTGTGTTCTCAGAATTAATTAATTACTTAATTTATTCGTTGTCCTAATGTATGTAAGTATTACCAGGTGTAAATAAGCAATAAATAAATAAAAATAAATAAACTAAAAAAATTGTTTTCTAGTTTGAATTTTAGTGACGTTATGTGAAAGTCGCCAATTGGTGTTTGCCTGTCGATTTAGTATAGAGATCGGTCTCAACCTTAGCAAACTGGCTGAAGGAGACCTTGACGTCGAGAAAAGAAGTAGATGTTGCTGAATGGGATGAGGTGAATTTGATAGTGGGGTGAATGTTGTTGAGGTTAGTAATAAAAGTGCGTAGTTCGTCTCCTTTGTGGGTCCATATCATGAAAATGTCGTCGATAAAGCACCACTGAGTGTGTGGCTGGCGCGGCGCACGTGGGAGTGCGTCTGTCTCGAATTTAGGGAGGGAAAGGTTGGCGAATGATGGAGCCACGCGTGTTTCCATGGCTGTGCCGTGTGTTTGGATGCAGAAGCTGTTGTTGCATTCAAAGCTGTTGATAGTTCATAATTTGTATCCAGTTTTAGATTGTAGCTTTTTCGCTTATTTCGCGCCATGTTTTCAACACTTCTTCTTTAGGTAATTTCCAAAATGCTTCCAAATTCTTCCAACCGTGTCTCGCCGATTCCAACAGATATTCGTTTTCAGGATCAAGGTATTTGTTGGAGTACGCGCCAATCACAAGCGACTGACAAAATCTTGCGGCTACAAGCACATGGAGTAGTTCCAGTTCCTCCTCAGTCAGAGGGTTAACCGAGTAATATCCCGCGAAAAAATGTCCCGCCATGCGGGTATTCCCGCAGCTGAAGTCATCAGCAGTATTCAGGATGTACATAAGGGAAATTGCCAGTTCAAAGATGCGGCAACTGTAGTTAAGATCTCCAAAGTCTATGAAACCAAAACTGCTATCAAGATTGACTATTATATTGGTATAATTTGCATCAGCGTGGATTGCCTGTTTGGGCAACAGATGAAGTTTTGGTACCACCTCAATTCTGAAAGATTCACAAACCTCTCTAACAAGTTTGGTGCGATTTTGATCAGTGACAGCAGCCTCAAGGAGATGGCCAACTGTGGTGACAACATCTGACAGGTCCCACACAAATCCTGGTCGATCAAGTTTTGGGCATGGAAAATCCTGTTAAACAAAGTCGCAGAATAAATAGATTGAATTGTAAATGGTTTGAACCCAGGAGTATCAGTAATTCGTCTCGTGTTATCGGCCGGGTTATAATAGACAAACACTACACACTCTATTAACTCTGCAGATGACTTCCCCTCAGGTTGCCGAAATAAGGGGTCGGAGCGCAGGCTCCTTTCCCGAACAGATTCGCAATTTTCGAGTTTGGGCTTCAGACACTGAAGCGCGTACGAATTTTTTCTCTAGCTTCGAAGTTGGCCAATTCGCGTCAAAAATGTGCGACACTCCTGCGCGCGGTCAAAATATGCAAATTAGCAATGAATGCAATAAAACAATTCCAAGCAAAAAAGGGAAATACTGTTTGAAGCAACTAGAACATGCGTTTGGTTGAAGCTTGATGTTTGCAGCATGTGTGTGAGATTTACAACACAACCGCAACCCAAGTGGTTAAATCAAACGAACGGCGCTTTCACCATTTCCTTACCTTGAAGGCATGGCGGATTTATAGTTGTATGTATGTATGTATGTAAATCTTTATTTAAACACGGAAAATCATCAGTTAAGCTTAAGTTAAAAACTAAAACTAATTACAACTGCTTTACATGATTGCCGTGTGGGAATCCGATATATCAGCTACCTTCTTGATATTTCGCTTAAAATGCTCAACGGATACAGCATTTTTTAAGTTTTTGGGCAAGTTATTCCATAGCATGGCCCCGCTGTAAGAGAAGCTTCGTTTCAAATAATTGGTGCTTGGTTTGGACAGGGTCAGCCTTCCCTCAGAGTTTCTTAAGTTGTAAGCAGAGTGACGCTGAGAGAAAAGACTTTGTAGATATTCCGGAGCAAGGTCATTCATGGTTTTATACATCATTAAGGCTTTTTGTTTCTTTCGGCGAAGAGATAGCCTCTTCCAGCTGAGGGTGGAGAGAAGGTGGTTTGAGCTCGCATCAAAGGGTGATTTAGCAATAACTCTGGCTGCGCGATTCTGTAATTTTTGTAGCTTATCACTCAAGTAACTACTCAAACAGTCCCAGACGGGGCTGCAGTAATCAAAATGAGGCACTGCTTATTTAGGCGCAAATTGCAGCCACGCAGTTCACAATCTTATTAGAGAGAATAGTAGGATACACAGGCGCCACCAGAACAAAATAAGTGATAAGCCACCACAGCGGGGATAACGTCCCCTACTCTTTTCAAACAGTGTGTGGGTTCTTTAACGTCCCACATCAGTACTGTGAGACGGGGGTTGCGGTTTATCATCCTTATCCAAGAAGACCTGAAAGTCTAACCGTTTACAGATGTCATTACAAAGGCAGCACTTTCTCCTCAGTTATTTAAAGACCCTGAGTGTTGGTCCGGTCGAGGTTCGAACCTGCGACCTCCCGCACGGCAGTCCGGTGCTCTACCAACTGAGCTAACGGTCGGCGGTCCAAACCTGACTCGATAGCACTGAACGATTTAAGACATACACTCATACCAAATGACGCCATCGAAATTTGCACACCTTATGACGTCACTAGGTCCAGGCCTCGGAAAACGACAATTGAATTTTTTGTCAACTTTAGAGAGATAGAAAAAATTGTCTTGCGCGCAGGACCAGAACTTAAATTCGAAAATTATGAATCAGTACAACATAGACTTCAACTTTCTGGAATGAAAAAGGGGGCAAAAATTTCATTTTACAGGCGCACTTGAACACTTACCTCTAAATCTCGATCCAACCTCCCAACGGCCATCCCGGCATTAAACAGCAGTTCATTGTTCAGCGGTGATTCATGTAATACTTTCCCAGGTACAAACGTCAGTAGTCGCACATCACACACAAAGAATTGGTCTTCAGAATATTCTTTTCCATCATAAACCTCGATCCCGCATCTCAGAATTTCTGCACTTTTGATGCTCATGTTGCTGACCGCTGACAGATTGTCATTGTTTAGGATAGCACTTTCGGTTTCCAAGGTAACACCATCCGTTTCCAAGGCAAAACTTCCAGTTTGGGATCCTCTTGGTATTTTGCATTTCACAAAATACGTATTTAAAATAGAAGGGACTGGGACGGGGCAGTGATAACCACGTGACTGGAGAAATAACATGGCGTCACACTGTACCTCTGTTAAACATTCGTGGCTTGAATCCTTATGGTTTAATACTTTGAGGACGTACTCTTTACATCCAGACTCTTCTTTTTCCTCTTCTTCTCTCATCAAACATCCTCTCATGAAATAGTTCCTGTCGTCGTAACTGTATAGTTCTTTGACAGAAGTAGCGTCTACTATGTGAAGGTTGAAAAGTTGAGTTGCCATGGTAACTGCTTGATCTGTAGTTACAGGCGGCCTTCTTGGAAGGAGAGAACAAAACGCGTTTTCGTCGCTCCTGTCCTGGAAGTTAAATATAGATTGTTAGATTTCAAGCGGTCATGCTTCGAGCCTTGGTTGGGGATATTGTGTTGTGTTCTTGGACAAGACAATCATCTCTCACAGTGCCTTTCTCCACTTTAGTCTTCAACGCAGACGCTGTTTGGACTCGTCACGAAATCTTCGAGGAAGATTGCGTGACGAGGAGTAGAAGGCGGGTCTCCACCCAGGTAACAATGAAAAAATGGGTACTGGCGAAATCATCGAGAGGGGGGTAGAAATACTCCTAGTCGCTTCGTATTACTGCAACCGGAAATAAGCGCCGACCTGATGGGGCACTTGGCTTGTATGCAGACTTCACCTACGTAACTGATTTTAGATCAAAACGTGAGTTCTGGGGCAAGACTAACATAACTTTCATCAGCGGTCTTCTTCACGTACACCCTATAGTCTGGGGTATTAAGGGACTGGGAAATTGTTGTGGTCCATACAGGTTCTTATCTCCATAGAATCACGAAGCGACTAGAGGAATTTCTCCGATATCGCAGCTTGTTAACGCAACGGTAACGTGACAGTTATCTGGCGTGACAAAACAGCTCGCGCACGGTGCTTTTGATCGTGGCGTGGATGAATCACACGCACTAATTGGTAACCTGGATAGTTTGGCGGTTTAGCACTATTTTTTACGCAATTTAAGTGCAAGCTCATAAAGCAAGGTCGAGAGGAACTACTAGGCTTCTCGCGGCTTAGCCGCTTTCTCCATATTGCTTAAAAACCGCCAAGCTACGCAAGGTAACAAATTGGCTCAAATACACGAAGCAGGGAAACTGGAAAAGACGTATGTAACGACAAACATAGTTACAGGAAATACATGTTTCCGGCTACAACTGCGTTACGTGTTCCCAGAAATTCAATACAAACCATTAATACAAGAGATTCAATACAAACCATCACGTTTTTGCATCGATGAAGAATGGCGGAGTGCATTTTTGACCATAACAAATCATCGTTCGAAAAGTAATGTTTTTTTTTTCTGTTTAAAACATAACAGGTAGCCAAAGCTCAGAACCCACTGTCATAACATCGACATTTCGTAAAAGTCCAACTCTAATTAATTAATTAAATATACGGAGCGTAGTTAATAATTAGACGTGAACTTCGTTTTAATTAACTCACCCAAGTTGTCTAAAAAAATTAGCGGCAGGTTAAGACCTTCAAGGAGCAGGTCGGTTTTTCAAAGATGTGTTAGGGCTGACAGAAAGTTTGCTCGCTTATTAGCATTGTGTCGATATTAGCTCATTTATGCAAAGCGTAGAGTCAGGGTGATCAAACAAGCATTCAATACTTACTGTCGGCGCTATAAGCAGCGTGGCGAGCAAAATGTAACCTGCCGAATCACGAAAATAAGCAAGTAAGATACTCATTTTAATAACCTGTTCTAGGAGCCCATTCGCAGATTAAGCAAAATAAGGAGTGTAGGTGGTTTCATCAAATTCTTCCAGAACAATTAGAGTTACATTGTATTTAGAATGCGAATAGAAATTTTGTTTGAGGTCGTCACGCAATTATTCGCGAGCCAGCCAGTACAAGGTCTACTAAACAAAACTAAGTTATTTTGTTCGTGTTCCACAGCATTTTTTACGTGAACAATTATTTGCGCAAGGTCGGGTTTATCGACAACTCACAAGCAAGGAAACGTTTATGTGCTCGGTCAACCGATAAACTCAGATGAATATTCTCGGCTATTCAAGTTATTATGATGATTTCTGCACAATATTCGAGCAATAATGGCAAAAATTAAGTTACCCAAAAAATCTCAGAGCATAGTACTATTTTTAAGAAAGGTAACAAGATCTTATCGAGATTTAAGGTCTCTTGCTGACCCCGCGAAAGAAAATTGAACTTGAAGTTACACATATTTTAATTAGAACGGACGTTTCGCGTTAAGACACGCATGAAGCATTCTTACAAGGTTTGGCATTAAATTTCTCGAGAATGCTTGGCGATTTCATGGCGGGGTCACCTAGAGAAATAACTACAGAGAGGAGTTTTAAATAGTATTCAAAATGTTAATGTGCTGTGAGTAGATTAGTAAATAATTTTTGCATTGATTGCTCGAACTTTGAGCGGAATCCGTTAATATCATTATTTTGTAGAAACATCTAGATATTAATGAACTATATTTCTGAAAAGCTTTTTCAAACCTTTGCATCGTGAAGCGATTGGAAGTCACTCATCTTTCAGTTTCAACTAGTTCAATGCCAGGGTCACAGCGTCTTTTCTCACACAGACACATGGACGCTTCCAGAGCCCGCGTCTCCAGTTACCAGCGGTCGGAATAGGTCATGCAAGATTGTACTGTAACAAACTGATCAACTGCCACAAAATTCGCTGCTTTTTTAGGACTTTTAGCGGTTCTTTACAGCTGCAATTTGGCTATTAGCAATTTTGAAAACTGGACTAATCTTAATCTGTACTGGTACGCATTGAATAAATATTTAATACGCATTAATAATTTATACGTTCAATTTCTGCTGCTAAAATTTCCACGTTTCGCTTTTCGCGATGTGGTAAAAGGGAAGTAGGTAGGAATGAGTGTTTCGCCAAAAGTAGTTGCATGCTTAAAAAAGAACAGGAAAAAAACAGTATATGTAGCAACAATACATGCAGCTGTTCCTAATTTTATGGCTAAGCTCGTTTCAGTTTTGTCAAGAATAATGCTATAGTTAAAACTCGTAATCATTCTCATCAGAAAAGTCAGACTCACATGCTTCATCGGAAACGTCTCCTTCGATGTCATAAGGGCAAATGTTAGTGACAGGATTTCATTGGCATCTTGAGCATTTCCATTCTTGCAGTTGCCGTTTCACCGACAACACACTCACGTACGTACAGCTGGGGGCAGTTCTTGATCATCTAGAGAATCAGTTTCTGTGGCACCTCAAGGGTCTTCTCTTACTACTTCCACCTACAAAAACAGGGATTAGCTGATTAGCTGAAGTTTAATAGAAGCAACTAGGCCACCTACTTCAGTGCCAAGTCTCAATTGCAGGTGAGCATTTTTTGCAGCAAAACGGGTAGATGGAAGGCGTGCTATGTTGAAAACTTGTGTTTAGCACACGTGCTTGGCATCCAATTCGATTTTCTACTTAGACACCATTAATGCTTTGTTTATCTCAGTGCCAATCGGCACTGAGATAAGAACGTACTGGCCATCTGGGGGCACAGCCGGTAGAAACTCACTTTTACAACCGAAATACTTCCTCACATTTACCCAAATTGTTTCTCTTGGAGCCTTTTCTTTTCCTTTGTCTGCCATTTTGAATTATCAGGCGGGTTACCGCTGTACACTCGTTCCTAGACTCCCGTTCCCCTTTCCCCGTTCCCCGTTCTTCGTTTCCCGTTCTTCGTTTCCCGTTCCCCGTTCTCCATTCCCGTTCTCCGTTCTCCTTTCCCCGTTACCAGTTTCACTAACACTCCCCCATCAGGCGTTCGATCAGCCAAACTTTGAATCACACAACTTGTGATGTTTATTCGCCAAAAGCTGTTGAAACATTAATACACGGACAATATTATGGATACTGTTTTCTTTATTGTGTGTTAATATATTTTCGTCTGGTTTTATCGAAGCGTTGGATTCGAAGGGAATATTAAATGCCCTAAAAAATGGTATTACGTCCGGCGTAAGCCATGGAATGCGCAGGCGGTGATAAAAAAGATGGTGTTTACTTCGCCAGAAGCGATGGTCGTTAATTGGCATGGTCTCAGGAGTTTTTCTCGGGAAAAAAAATTAAACCCCAGCGCCGGCTTGTCAAAAACCCTTTGTCACTACAAACTCATCTCGGAACATATGTAAATTTATATTCTTTTGAAAGAACAATGAAATGAAAACACCTTTCGCGGGTATTTTTTTCCTTCGAGGTAAACAAACATCTCCGATTACAAATCACGCTAAAAAACCATCGGCGGAAATAAAATCTATTCCTTACTAGAGGCTGCTAATGGGGTTAACAGTTAACTGACAATTGGCCACAAATATAGTTAACTGATATTTGGCCCAAAAATATAGTTGTTAACTGATAAATGAAAAAATAACAGTTAAGTGACATTCTATCATTATACTGAATTGGAAAAGATCGAAGAAAAGGCTCATGTGAAGTTTAATACGGAGCCAGCAACTCCTGACGACTCATCAACGCCTAGTCCTGTCACTGAAACCATTAAACATGTCAGATCATTCCCCTGACATCGATGAGCTGCAAGCAGTCAGTTTAAATGACATTGATGTCCCTGAAGTACAGGTACAGTGCATAAAGCAATAAGATGAGTAAGAGACCGATTCAGACACAAAAAAGAGACCTGGGTGAGCAAGACATTGCCTGATTTCAAACCGGAAAAGGACTAGGTACGTGTTACCGGCGACCTTTCGCACGATAAATAGATCCGAATTCGATCCAAACAATTCACAATCACAGTGCTGGCAGAATTACAACTTCTCTTTAATATCCTCAGCAGGTTACAGAAAGAAGCGTAAAACTAGGAAGCAATACATGACAAAGGAATCGATAAGAAAACGAGCCGTGTTCGAGTCAGCTTGTTGTGACAAAATACACGAAAATCTTAAGAATGCACAGTAAAAACAGAACGAAATCGAGCTACGAATTACCTTTGTCCAGCGACGAGGGTAATGGACTGGTCTAAATCTAAAACAATCTAAGGCAAATGCTCCATTGTAGAACAAGCAAGACAACTCCGACTGCTCTATATCACGTTATTTTCCAACGCACGTGTTTTCGGGAACGCGCGCTAAGAGACTCGGGAAATTACCCAGGTATCACTGGGCTTAGCGTTAGCTACATGGCTCCCCAACAGTGGAAATCTACTGTTCACACATACAGAAAAAATCTCATAAAAGAGGAAAACAAATTCGTCAAATCCGGTCAGAAAATCAAAAGACAAAGTCCTTAACAGTTCCTAATGTCTTTCTTAACATTAAGCATCTGATTCTGAAGGCTCCTCGATGGGGAACTCCCGGTCTTGAGGTAATATCAACACCAACTTGTGAATAGGT
This sequence comes from Platygyra sinensis, assembly GCA_019787425.1. Classification (NCBI taxonomy): domain Eukaryota; kingdom Metazoa; phylum Cnidaria; class Anthozoa; order Scleractinia; family Merulinidae; genus Platygyra; species Platygyra sinensis. The sequence goes on along the minus strand of JAHPZR010006694.1, from coordinate 22,557 downwards.
CTTTCTAAACGCTGAATTTCGTGTGTCCTTCTTCCCTGGTTGTCAAGGAGTCGTGTTCCAACAGCTAGGATCACCTTTCGAACGAAGCCATCATCACTTGGGAGGGTCTGTTCAACACGAGCTAACTTCCACTCATTTCTTGGGAGGTGATCATCCTTCACCACAACTATGTCACCAGGCACGAGGTTTCTTTGCGGTTTGGACCACTTCTGACGCGTTTGTAGTGTGTGCAGAAATTCCCTTCTCCATCTGTTCCAAAACTCATTGGCAAGATGTTGTACTCTTCGCCATCTTTTATTGGAGTAGAGATCCTCTCTCAAGAACACACCAGGAGGAGGCATCAGCACCTTAACCTTCATTGTGAGCAGATGGTTCGGCGTCAGTGGCTCTGGAGCACCTGAAGACATCATGGTGTTCACAGTGAGTGGTCTGGAGTTCACGATGTTCTGAACTTCCTTCATAAGAGTGCGAAAACTTTCATCATCCAACTGGGTTCCATTCTCTTGAAGTAACACTGCAAGAACATTTCGCACAGTTCTGATTTGTCGCTCCCAGCTTCCCCCCATATGGCTGGCTGAGGGAACATTCATCTCCATGTTGATCCAATCACAATTCTCCCTCAATAAATGACTGCTAACTTTCTCATGATCCATCTCCTTTAGGGCATCTGCCAGTTCCCGTTTAGCTCCAACAAAGTTTGTGCCGCGGTCGGATCTGATTTGGCGAACTGGACCACGCTCAGCTAGGAAACGGCGTAGTGCATTTATGTAGGAATCAGTCTCAAGTGTGGTCGAGGTTTCAATGTGGACTGCGCGTGAAGACATACAGGTGAACAACACTCCATACCGTTTAACTTCCTTGCGGCCCTCTTTAATAAAGAAAGGCCCAAAGTAATCTACTGCGCTGTATGTAAAGGGAGGAACTGGCTCTGTTCGATCCTTGGGCAGATCTGCCATCTTCTGAACTTGTGGGGGTGCTCTAAATCGTTTACAAATGGTACACTTTGAAATGAAACATCCTACTGCAGACGTACCACCAATCACCCAATAACCACGTTGGCGGAGCTCATTATGGGTCATCCCACTGCCCTGATGCTTTATGGCAAGATGGCAATCTTGTATTATCAACTCGGTGATGTGAGATTTTCTTGGCAATATCATCGGGTGTTTGACGCTTTCGGACATGTTAGCCTTTCTGAGGCGACCTCCGACTCGCAGGATTCCATTGGCATCAAGATAGGGGTCAAGCCGGTACATACAACTGGTCTTCTTCAAACTTGAGTCACGCTGCTTGACAGCTTCTCTACTCAGGAATTCTCCATTGGCATTCAAAGAGCGTAGTGTTTTGATTTCTTCCTCAAAGCGTTCGTGCTGCACACTGCGGATGATTTCTATCTCTGCTTGGGCTAAGTCTTCTACCTTGGGTTTCTGATGGTGGGTGATGGAGACTTCTCTCAACTTGCTCTCATGAACTTGCGAGCTTTCTTTGATCTTTCTCTCCCTTAGGCGTCTCTTTAGTAGTAAACATAGTGCCACTGCATTCTTAGCTCTGAACCAGTCAGAGAAGCTACTCAATCTGCTACTCTCAAAATGGTGTGGACATTTTTCCATGCTCTGCGTAGCAAGAGTGGAGGCTCTTTTCACTTCCGGGTCCTGTGAATCAAGGGAGCCAGGCTTGTAACATGGTTGCACTGAATGAACATTCGAAGTCCACAGAAATTCCGGGCCCTTCAGCCAGCACGAATCGTGTACCAGTTGATGGGCTGTGAGGCCACGTGAAGCAGCATCAGCTGGGTTTGTATCAGTTCCAACATAGTGCCATTGGTCAGGCTTGGTACAGTTGTGTATTTCCTGTACACGGTTGGCCACAAAGGTATGAAAACGTCTAGCTTCATTGTTTATGTATCCAATCACAACTTGACTATCGGTCCAAAACAGTTCGACAACATCTTGATAGTCTAGCTCTTGTTTAAGGCACCGGCTCACCTTAGTGGAGACCACTGCTGCAGTTAGTTCAAGCCGAGGGATGGTAATTGCCTTCAATGGTGCTACTCGAGCCTTTCCCATGACAAATGAAACGTGTGGTTGGCCTTGTTGGTTTACCAAGCGAACATAGCTACACTGACCATATCCACTCTGGCTTGCATCTGAAAAATGATGCAATTCAACACTCTTTACTTCTCCAAAATCTTTGGGCTTGAAACATCTTGGGATTTTTAGTTCTTCTAAGACACGCAATTCGTTTCTCCACCTTTCCCATCTAGGTCGTAGGTTGTCAGGGATTGATTCGTCCCAGTCAACATTTCCACGACAGAGTTCCTGGAGAATCTGTTTCCCAACCAAGATAACAGGGGCTGCTAATCCGAGAGGATCGTATACTGAACATACAGTAGAGAGGACTCCTCTTCTGGTCAATGGTTGATCTTGAATGACAATACGGAATCTGAAACAATCGGTCTCAATGCACCACATGACGCCTAATGTGCGTTCGATGGGTAGCTGGTCAAACTTCAGATCCAAGTCTTGCAAACCACTGGCTCTATCCTCAGGAGGAATTGCCTGTAACACTTCTTTGGTGTTGCTGACAAACTTGTGTAAGCGGATACCAGCCTTAGCACACATAGCTTGACTGTTCTGGATTAGCTTTGTAGTCGCGGAGACTGTGCTAAGAGACTTCAAGCCATCATCGACATAGAAGTTTCGCCGAATGAAGTCGGCAGCTTCAGTTCCAAATTCCTTTTCACCATCATTTGCAGCTTGCTTGAATCCAAAATTGGCGCAGCCAGGTGAAGAACCGGCTCCAAACAGGTGAACCTGCATCCTGTATTCAACAGGTGCTGTGTCGAGATCACCGTTCTCCCACCAGAAAAACCTCAGGAGATCCCTGTCTTCTTCATTTACAAAGAATTGGTGAAACATTGATTCAACATCACAGGAGAATGCTACAGCTTCTTGGCGGAATCTACAAAGAACGCCTACCAGACTGTTCGTAAGATCCGGTCCTTGGAGGAGACTTTGATTCAGGGAAGTTCCAGCATAGCGTGCGCTACAATCAAAGACCACTCGAATCTTGTCTGGTTTTTTGGGGTGATACACCCCATGGTGCGGCACGTAGTTGACTCTACCAATGCTTCCAGCAGGTACATCATCACACTTCTCAGCACAATCTTCTATAACCTTTTTCATGAACTTCACATAATCCTCGTAATAGCCTGGGTTTCTTTTGAAGCGTTCCTTCAGAAGGAAGAGGCGCTTGAGAGCTAAAGAACGGTTGTTTGGTAGCTCCACGTCTGAGCGTAGAGGTAGCGGCATCTCATAGTGTCCATTTTCTCGCTTGTGAATACCGTCACCAAGGATTTTAAGGAACTTCTGATCTTCAACAGACAACGATCGCTCATTCTTAACTTCAAATCTCTCTTGAAAATCTAACTCAAACATTTCATTTACTTGAGCTGGGTTGAAGACTTCCTTGACACGAGATTTCAGGACGAATGTCGAACCCCAACGAGGCTTGCTACATTCGTAAGTACTAGTCAGTTCTCTTGTAATGATCTTGTTGGTCCACACTCCATGATCTTCATTTGAATCAGGTAAAGGGGAAAGACATACTCTCCCAATGATCCCCCAACCAAGATCAGTCCTTACTCCATACGGATCATTATCGGAACCAGGTAATATCTCTCGCGGTTTAATAGCCCTTGGACAATTTGTTCCGATCAACAAACCAACTTCTAAGTCTTTCCTGTATGGCATCAGTTCACTTGTAATAGGCTTCAAGTGTTCCCAGCACATGGCCACCTCGGGCTTGGGAATCTGTGAGCTCTTGAAGGGGATTGTCTGTCTTGTGAACGCCTGCGGTAGGGGAATGCTGTTTTGGTGCTTCATATCCATCACGGTAAGACCTTTCACCTTGTGACTTTCAATCACTTCATTCTCCTCGTGCAAAGTGGATAACAACAAGTGGCTCTTAACACCTTCAATTCCAAGCTCCTGCCTCAACCTTTCAGTAACGAATGTTGCATTTGACTGGCAGTCAATGAGAGCGTAAGTTAACTGTTTATTCTCAGGGTTTTCAGAGCTAGATACCCATACTGGAATAATCAGACTTTGGTCTTGTCCAGATTCCTGACCTTCAACTCCGCACACTCTTGTACACTTGGCAGATGCTGGTTCTGATGTTGGTACTGGTAATTGCTCAGATGTCGATTTAGAAGCCTGTTCTACTTCGTCTGACTTGTCTGGTTGCTGCTCTCTATGCAGACATGTGGGATGCTGTTGTTTGCATGATGCACACTTCAATCTTGCTGTACACTTATTCTCTTTCGCCATGTGACCGTGCTCTAGGCACCTCAGGCAGAATCCCTTCTTGATCAGGAATGATAATCTTTCCTTGAGAGGAATTTTCAGAAGCTCTTGACAGTTGCTCAAGTCATGGGGCCCTCTGCACCTTGCACATGGTTTGCTGGTAGTTTTCTTGAACGTAGCTGAAGAATCACTAACATCTGTTAGCAGCGAATTGACGAGGAATTTTCCTCCATACCCAGGACCTCTCCTGCGGTTCTTATTTCTGTCTTCTCTTTCTCGCTTATTGAATTCTACATCCGAGAGCACGGGCAAACACTGTATATCAGCTATCTCGGTGACAAAGGCGACGAATACTGTGAATGGAGGGAACTTGGTGTCTCCATGTTTTAGTTGATAATCACGAACCTTAGTTCCCCATTTGGGATGAGCCCAGCCAGGAAGGATCTTTACTAGTTTCTTGTTGTCACTTTCCTTGTTCAATGTTTCGAGATCCTCAACTGAATGCATTGCTAGTTTGCAGGTTCGTAAGAAGTCAGCGAATTCCCTCAAGGCAGTTCCATCCTTCGGGGCGATCCTCTGCCAATTTTCCAACCTTTTTCGAAAGGCGTCAGCAACCACGGACGGATGGCCAAATCGTTTCTCTAAAATGCCCTTTGCTGTTTGATATGCATCAGGAGATGGGACGAATTGATATCCTTCCACCACTTTCCTTGGAGCTCCAGACAAATATTGAAGCAGATATAGAATCTTTTCGCTGGGATTGATGGCTCTCTTCTCTATTACCGTTTCAAAGGCACTTTTCCAAGTTGGCCAGTCTAATGGGTTGCCATTGAAAACTGTTAGATTTGGAGGTGGCATTCGAGCAGCTTCAAAACTTTCCGTGATTGCCTTTGTAATGCTGTGTGGATCAACTGCTGAATAGAGCGGGGTGGAGAATGTTGGCATCACTGTTTGGGTATACACAGGAGAAAAGGGTGTGGCTGATGGTCTGAGTACAGATGATCTTACTTCGGGAGTTTCATATGCAACAGGAGTTGAAGCTGTGCTGTTGTTAGGTGGCACTGTAAGAGGAGTGGTGCTTATAACAGTAACTGGGGTTTTCTGCTGGTGATCCACAGGATTGCTTGAAGTAGTACTCATGTAAGCAGAGGTAGTAGGAAGCGCTTCCAGATATTGACGCACATGATCCTCTTTGTCAGTTTCACAAGGGATATCCCCCAGGCAATCAAGCATGGGTTTCTGATCGTCTTCCTCTTCTTCTTCAACCTTAGCCAGGGCAGCAGCTTCAGCCTCAGCTCGTTCATAATCTTTCTTTCTCTGCATTTCTTCTATTTCACACTCCTTCATTTTTAATTCCACCTTCTTCTGCATTTCCAGCTTGGCATACTGCCATTCAACTTTCCTTTTGGCTGCTTCTGCTAAAGCTCTTGCTCTTGTCTCAGAGGCATTCGAGCTCCTTGATCTTCTTGACGAAGATGATCTACTTGTTGTACGAGAATTGATTTCATCCTTTTCTAATATGAAAATTCGTTCACCAGCATTTACTCTTAGTTGCACTGCTTGCTTTAGAAGGTCAGAAGATTCGTTACAGAGTTGCTGCAATTCTTCTTCTGATAAAAAGGGTGCATATCCAGATCGTGCTATTTCAAATGCCTGTCGGCTTTCTTCTAATTCATTTCTTAGCTGGCGAAGTTTATCTATATCAGTTGCATCAATCCATAACATGTCGACAGTGTCAACACAGTTCCTTAATTTAGTTAAAGCATCTTCATAAATCTTCTTCTTAAATGGCAACTGATACTCAAAACCTTTTTTTGTTAGGGTACGTTTCCTACCTTCCAATTCATCACATGTCGGCTGAGCCTCTTGCATATTCTTTGTACTCTTTATCGATTCATCTTCACTGGGTGTGTTTTTCTGCACAGGCGAAGACGCACTCATCTTGAGATGATCCAAGATCCAATGTCCAGGTGTCCAGTCCACGGACTCGCATCCAAAAGTTTTACTGTTACCGGCGACCTTTCGCACGATAAATAGATCCGAATTCGATCCAAACAATTCACAATCACAGTGCTGGCAGAATTACAACTTCTCTTTAATATCCTCAGCAGGTTACAGAAAGAAGCGTAAAACTAGGAAGCAATACATGACAAAGGAATCGATAAGAAAACGAGCCGTGTTCGAGTCAGCTTGTTGTGACAAAATACACGAAAATCTTAAGAATGCACAGTAAAAACAGAACGAAATCGAGCTACGAATTACCTTTGTCCAGCGACGAGGGTAATGGACTGGTCTAAATCTAAAACAATCTAAGGCAAATGCTCCATTGTAGAACAAGCAAGACAACTCCGACTGCTCTATATCACGTTATTTTCCAACGCACGTGTTTTCGGGAACGCGCGCTAAGAGACTCGGGAAATTACCCAGGTATCACTGGGCTTAGCGTTAGCTACAGTACGAGTCTGTAAATTATGGGATAAGCAACTATTGATTCACATAGTCAGAAGAGTACACCGAGATTCATAAAATCCTCAAGTTTGGTGTTAATCAGGCTAGTTCTGACTGAGATACGGCGGTTTAAAAAGATCAAAATTAGCAAAGATATGTATGGCCATCCAGAAGCTGTGTTCAGACAGCGTCCGGATGGCCATACAATTCTTTGTTAACTATGACATTTTCAAAATGGCTGTATCTTGCTTACTATTGAATCTATTTGGCGCCAAACTTGAGTATTTTGTAAAGCTTGGTCTGCACTTTATGACTATGTGGATCAATAGTTGCTAATGGCATAATTTACAGACTCGTACCCAGTCCTTCGCGGTTTGAAATCAGGCAATGCATGGCGGACCCAGTCGGGAAGAGCAGAACGTGCATTTGAAAGTCTGGATTTATGAGGTCAGCATTATTTGATGGCTATATTTCAATTACACTTACAGCGAAAATCAGTTGATAGCAGGAGCCTATTACCTGGATGATAGCTGTCACCATAGTTAGATAATTAAATTATTTCCTTCAATGTCTGTTCCTTATAACTCACACAAGGGGGGAAGGTAATGGAAATTTATACTAGTAATAGTTATCACTAAAGCTGCCCCCGCTTTCTTTTATTTCTGCTGATTGGAAACAATAATATTGAACGTTGATTGTATGAACTAAAATTTTATATTTTTTGTAAACTATGTCACTCATACTGTTCAAGAAACTTAGGCATATTATCATAAATATGATCCAAAGAATCAACTAAGTTAACTAA
>JAHPZR010006694.1:0-5000 GCA_019787425.1 Platygyra sinensis | reverse complement strand
TGCAAGTTTATTTCGCCAGTGTTATCGGTCATTAATTTATTTGCAAATTTGTGAGCATTCTTGTGGGATTGGGCAATTCAAGTGAATTGTTGAGCTTTTTCGTCGAAGTGAGGTAAGATATTTGAAGGAAAATTAAGTATTTGCCGAGGTAAACAAGAACTTGCCAGAACTTGCCGAGGGAAAACCCTAAGCGTTCTAAAATTAGTCGTGGATAGTGTAAACATCGGATTGTGCGACTCCCGTGACTACTTTGCTTGTCTTTTACTCATAACACATAAAATGATATTTTGACTTTTTAGGAAGAAAGCTGTTTATTATAATAGCATTATTAATAGCGTGATACTCGTTTTCTTTTCGTATCATTCATGGGCATGTCCTAAGCGAATTTCCAGATTAAGACCATTACTTAATCATAGATTTCACAACGTCTAAGAGCGATAATACAGTTTGTGTTGATCAAGTGATGTGGTGTCAACAGTAGTCAATGAATCATCAGGATACTGCGTTGCGACTGTTGTGCTAAGACTGAAACATGTAAACATTAAAGTGCGGTTATAAGATCTAAAAGATCTTTTCGTTGTTAAGTAGAAGGCAAAACGCACACAACTGGCTGAAAACAATGAAAACACAAGAGCCATAAGAACGATCGCTGAACAGAAAGTGTTCGTAGCAGTCGTTAGTTGCAGAAATACTGAGAAGGTCTTCGCAAACTATGTCTCAGCATGAATCATTGTTACAATCATTGTAAAATGGCATCACAGTTTTCTACGCACCACAGGTTTCTACATCTTGTGGAAACTATTTATGACAATCCAATATATGTCCGTTAGTTTAGTAACATCACGAGGATGTCTTTTGTTTAACGATCGATTAAAAAAAAATGGCGTGGAAATCCTGATTGCAAAGCCCAAACTATAAAACTGACATCGGAATACATCGGGCAAATGATCTTTCTCGCACTGTTGACTGAGCCGTTACCTGTTTGTTTATGTCAACGTCTTACAGTCACTAAGCGCACACTTCAAATGGGAGGGATAGGATGATCCACTAGTTTGAGCCACTCGTTTGCTGTAGCGACGGGATCTTCCAAATCCTTCACAAGTTGGTCGTGTTTCTCTTTCTTATATTTTTCAAGGGCTTCATCGCGTTGTTTCCGAGCGTCTGGGTTGCTCTCGATTTTAATTTCAACGACGTTAACCCAGGTTTGCGATGTATATCCAGTAAGTGAGTCCTCAAACCAGTAAAAATTTTCAATCATCGGAACCGAAGTGCCTGGAGGGATAAAGGACTTGCTCTTCGCTTGAATCTTATTTGCTCGAGTTTGGAGAATGTTGTCCGTGGTTGGCTTGGCATGGCCAGCATACTCTTTGGCATATTGTTGCACGGATTTCGCGTAATGAGACTCGCTTGGGGAAGCCGCATCTGGATCAATCAAGGCTAGTTCTTGAAGGACACTTAAGTGCATGCCGGCGCCGATCATGAAGACAGTGATCCCTGGTTCAGCGTAGCGTTGCTCCGTCAGTACACCCACAAGCTGGATCGCGATCTGAGGCTCTCTTGGCTGCAATAGGTTTGTCAGCTTGTCTTTGCTCAATCCACTTTCTTTAGCATTTGTGTAAGTAATAGCCACCCAGTCTTTCACGCCATTGATCTGACCGTTAATCTCGTCGATTGTGTTCTGAGTGAGCTCTTTGTTGACAATTTTTTCGATTTGCTTATAAACCTCACCAAAGTAGCTAGGAACCCCAGGAGGAAAAATTGCGTTGAATATGAGCACGCCGATCTTTCCTCCAATTCCGCTCAATAAACCAGTTGCCAGCGACTTGGCTAAATCCTTCACAGCTCCAATTACTTGAATCTCTGGAGCTTGATAGAAAATGGCTTCATGGCACTTGAGTTCCCTTCTGAGCTGGTAGGGTCTGTAAAGGTACCCCACAGTGATGAGGCAGTATTCCGCTTGATCGGTGCGGCAAACAAGCACACCAGTGTACTTTGGAAGATCCTTGAATGGCATTTCAAGATAGGTGAATCTCTGCTCTTCCACGATTTCGTGCACTTTAAGGTCCGATTTTTGTTTTGCAATCTCAACGGCTTTCAGCAAGCAGGCTTTTTTGGACTCAAACTGATTCTGCACGGCTTCATCAGCCAAAGATCTCTCTTTTGCACAAGTCTCTTTGGAGGCAAGTTGAAGGTGTGGCAGCTTGTTTCCAATCGCGAGATAAACCGTCCCCTCTGCAATATTTCTGATCGACTTAGACAGCGATTCCACTGACTCTGGAACGACTTGAAAAGCAAGTTGGTGGAGTTTAGCTTCCACATACCGCATCGCTTGCTTTGGGTCGGCGAGGAGGCTGTCACTGAGCTTGGTAAAAACAATCGCCATGTTCACTCAGAGTTGCTGTTCGCATGAGCTGACAAACTAAGGTAGGTTATCGAAATGCTTGTGCATCTTCCGAGATTTAAAAGCCAATCATCGAGCGTTTCTTTGACAACATGAGATCGAGAATAGCCAATCAAAATTTCCCTGTATAATGCCAAGTTCAGTCAAGGTGAAACCAATTTAGCCCGACGTCTGATGCACGAAATTGATGCGTTGTTTGTTGTGTGTTCATGAAACACAGGCGGTGTTGGACTCGACTCACAAAGCATGCCAGGATTTTTTATTTTATTTTTTATTTTCGTCGGTTACCAGAGGCAGGCCTCTAGCCTTATGTACATTATGCTTTTATTTCTCCACTAAACTGCTTCACCTTAGTGCTCCATTTTTTTCCACTAAAATGCTCGGTTCCCCCCCAAAAGATTCACTAAAATGCTCAGTTAATGCTCATACATAGGGGTATTAAAATTTTCATAATTTTAAGGTTTCAACACAATAAACAGTTCAGAGTGCTTAGCAAAAACGTATACTTAGTATAACAAGTTAACAAAAACGTATGTAAAAGTTTTAATACACCAGAAAATAATTCTGTAAATAATCTGTTGTTCTGTTAATCCTTTCAGTGAAAGTCAACTGCGAAGAGGTTACATTAAGTCTTCATTTAATTTTGTGATAAAAATAATTTTTACGTCTGTATTCTGTGGAAAAAAAAAAATTTCCCGGAAAATGCCACTAAAATGCTTAAATAATGCTCAATGCTTTTGCCTCACTAAAATGCTCGAAAAAATGCTGGCATAATGTAGAAAAACCTACAGACTTCCGCTCAGCCAAGTCCTAGTCGGGACTTTGAATCCCCTGCCCCAACCTGTAATGTTTATTCGCCAAAAGCTGTTGAAACACTAATACGCGTATAGCATTACGAATATTATTTTTCTTATCATTGTCTGTAAGATATACTTCCTTTTGGCTTTATCGAAGAGTTGAATTGAAGCAAAGAACTTGTCAGAACGTGCAGGGATTACGTCATTAGTAGGGAAATAACCAGCGTAATTTATAAAGATATAGCCGTGGACACAGCGTATTCTTGAATTATGTGACTCGTGTGACTACTTTGCTAGCCCCTTACTCGTGGAGAAAACCAATTAAATTTAATCGTGACTTTTAAGGGGATTCCTCAGAAATTAAAGGTACCGATGAATATTGTTTGAAATTTTCCCTGAATGTTCCAAACATTGTTTCGAAAAACACAATAACAATGATAGGTCACCATACTCTCTTAAAAGATGTGACGGGACAGTCTTATCCAGTATGGCTGTACTCGTGCTAATCACGCGTGTTATTCATCGGTCCAAGTTATATTTTTTGGTAGCTAGAAGCATGACTTATTAAAGTAATACTTGGGAAAACACCTGACAGGTAGAAAGCGTCACACTTATGAAACAATATCATATGATATTCATGGGAAAAAATTGGGTGACATTTGCTTAAGATTTTTCGTCCCCAGGCCCCCCGAAAAACGACCCGAAAATCGCAGAAAAACAGCAAAATTTTGAGCGTAAGTTTAAATTTCGCTCCATTTAAAGTTACTTTTTCAAGATGTACGGTTGGATTTAACAAATGTAGCTATCCTTCCATCTAGAAATATTAAAATTTATCTGAATGTAAAAAAAAAATCCATGTAAATCGGGCTTTGAAGTTGCGAAACTCGATAGAAGCCGTGACCGATCCGTGACGAAATCCCGCCCGCGGTCAAGAGCGGCTTAAGTCAATCGCCTTATGCGTTTGTCAAGATCTACGGTCGGATTCCTGGAATCTAGTGCTCACTTTGATATCAAATTCACCAATATTGGATAGGAAAAGTCCATGTAAATAGGCGAATTACTTCGAGGGTATTTAACCCTTTCACCACCAAGGGTGACTTAATCAGTCATGTCCCATATACCCAAACTGATACGGTTCGAAATTACAAGTTTACGATCCGTACCGTTTGGCAGATCGTAAAAGACAGTTTTCGGTCCGTATACAATCGGAAAATTGTACCTCATTAGTGGGACATTAACATAAATTACGTGTTATTCAAGCGAAGGGGTCAATAGCGGTTTGTCGGTCCGTACGGTTTGTACAGATCGTAAACGCAGTTTTCGGTCCGTGTACGATCGGAAAATTGCATCTCATTTTGGGGTCTTAACTTAGATTTCAATCACGTGTTATTTGAGCGAAGGGGTCACAACGGTTTGTCCATCCGTACCGTTTGAACGGATCGTAAACGCAGTTTACAGTCCGTATACGGTCCGTCAAATGCATCTCATCAAGTGTTTGAAGCAAAAGAAATTATCAATCGACGAACACTGCTACAACAAACAAGCCAGATAGACATGTATACCTCGTTCTTAAAACGTGAGCGACAACATAACCCGTTTAGAGCGAAAGAAATTATACCTCGTTCTTTAAGCCTGAGTGAATAGTATGACCCGTTCTGAGCGAAAGAAATTGAGTCGACGAATACTGCCACAACAAACAAGCCAGATATACATTAAAGAATGCGAGCTCAAACACACCCTAAATACCATGTACTATGTATGTTCTTCGTACTGCCACAACAAACAAACCAGATATACATATA
>JAHPZR010006693.1:0-70088 GCA_019787425.1 Platygyra sinensis | reverse complement strand
GAATATAAAGGTCATAAGCTTAACGATTACTGGAGAAAAGGCCCTGATTTACTGAACGGAATGTTCGGAGTAATCCTCAGATTTCGAGAACGAGAGGTGGCAATAATGGGAGACATCTCGAAAATGTACCACAGGATCCTCATTCCCATGCAAGATCAACACGTACATCGGTTTTTATGGAGAAATTTTGAGACTGACAGAGAGCCTGATGTTTACGTAAAAACTGTGTTGACCTTTGGAGACAAGCCCGCACCTGCTATGGCTCAAATTGCTTTGAGGAAAACAGCACAACTGAACAAGGAAGAGTACTCACAGGCAGCTGAAGTGTTAACAAACAATGTATATATGGATGACATTTGTGAGTCAGTGGACACTGTGAAAGAAGCAAAAAGGTTGACGAAAGAAATGGATGAAGTCTTAAAGACCGGCGGATTTAGCGTTAAAGGTTGGATTTCCAACAAGATGCTGACAGAAGGAGTCAAACCTGACACTGAGAAGGGGATAAGCGTGTGTGAAGGAGAAGTGGAAAAAGTCCTGGGAACCACCTGGAATTGCAAGACAGACAAGTTCCACTTCGAAGTCAGAGCAAGTCTGCTGAAGGTAATCGAAACCCATCACCATGCACCGCTGAAAATGACGAAGAGGATGATCCTTAGTCAAGTTGCTCAGATCTATGATCCCATCGGTCTCGCCGCTGCATTCATAGTCAAAGCAAAGATAGGTGTACAGCAACTATGGCAGCTTGGAGTAGAATGGGACGAAGATTTACCGCCCGCGATTCAGCGAAAGTGGATTTCCCTGTTTCAAGAGATGAAAGAATTGGAAAACGTGTCCTTCGAGAGGTGTTTACTTGCCGCCAATGGTCAGGAGGCACCAGCATTATGCGTTTTTGCTGATGCATCGCAAGAGGCATTCGGAACGTGTGCGTACGTGCGCCAGAAAAGAAGCGATGATGTGTATAACGTTAAGTTCATCGCAGCAAAGTCAAGAGTGGCCCCCCTGAGACAGCTCACCATACCTCGCCTAGAATTACAGGCAGCCGTCCTCGCAAGCCGCCTGGCAAAAAGTATTCAAGAAGAGTCCAGAATTCAATTCGGGAACGTGTACTTCTTCACCGACAGCACAATTACCCTGGCCTGGATACAAAGTCCATCTCGTAACTTCAAACCCTTTGTATCATCAAGAATAGGAGAAATCCAAAGTGACACCGACCCAAGCCAGTGGAGACACATACCGGGTGAAGACAATGTAGCTGACGACCTGTCTCGAGGAATCACTGTAAAAGAGCTTAGCGGAAGGTGGATGAAAGGCCCGGAATTCCTACGTCTCCCACAGGAGCAGTGGCCAAACGGAACGCCTCCACCGCCTAAAGATGAAGACATGGAGCGTCGTCAGACGAAGTTGGCTGTCTCCGTCGCAACTGTGAAGGCAGAAGACGCAATAGATCCCTCCACATTCTCCAACTGGCGAAGATTGATTCGAGTAACGGCGCGAATACGTAGACTGGCAGAGAAAATTCGGTTAAGAAGAAACAGGCAAGAAGGAAAGGAAGGGCCTTTATCTCCCGAAGAGCTGCATAGGGCGGAGATTTTCTGGATAAAGCAAGCGCAGAAAACCCTACATAGTCGGATGGAGAAAGGTGAATTCAAGTCTCTCAGTCCCTTTAAAGATGACAAAGGAATAATTCGGGTCGGAGGCAGACTCGATAAAGCCATAGTCTCATACGAAGAAAAACATCCAGCGCTGCTTCCCAGCGAACACAAAATATCACTGCTGATAACAGAGCACATGCACCGCCTGGGGCACACTGGGGTAGCCACCACTACCGCAAAAACAAGAAGGAAGTATTGGATACTGAGAGGAAACAAGCTCAGCAAGTCTGTCAAGTTCAAGTGCGTGTACTGTAAAGAGATGGCACACAAGGCTGAGACGCAGCTAATGGCAGATCTCCCCTCACTCCGTTTAGCACCACAGACGCCTCCGTTCTATTACACCGCCCTCGACTACTTTGGGCCATTCAAGGTAAAGGTAGGGCGAAACAAGACGGCAAAGCATTACGGCGTTCTCTTTACATGTCTCAATACGCGAGCGGTTCACTTGGAAATGGCCGTCGATTGTACTACCATGGAGCTGATGCAGGTTCTACGCAGATTCTTTTCCATTCGGGGATTTCCTGCGATAATACTGAGCGATAATGGGTCTCAGATGACTGGTGCAGCAAAAGAGCTACGCGACATGGTTAGCAACCTGAAAGGTGATCAGCTGCGAGAATTCTGCTCTGAGAGAAGCATCCAGTGGGTGTTTACTACTCCTGCTGCCCCACACCAAAATGGATGCGCTGAGGCTCTTGTTAAGAGCTGCAAAGGATCCCTGAAAAGGGTTATCGGCGAACAGGTCTTGACACCGTTCGAGCTATACACCTGCTTGTTGGAGGTCGCGAACCTCGTAAATCAACGCCCTATCGGTCGTGTTCCCAACGACCCCGACGACGGCGCCTATCTTTGCCCCAACGACATATTGTTAGGGAGAGCCACACCAGAGGTACCACAAGGGCCGTTCAATGACACCAAGAATCCGCGACACCGATTTCAGTTTGTTCAAAGGATAGTGGAATCATTCTGGAGAAGATGGAACAGGGATGTATTCCCCGCGCTTGTACCAAGAAAGAAGTGGCAAGTAGAGAAACGTGATGTACGAATCGACGATATGGTAATCGTGGCTGACAGTAATGCCATACGGGGAAAGTGGACCATTGGCAGGATAATTGAAGTGTACCCTGGGTCCGACGGACGAGTACGTAACGTAAAGGTCAAGACACCGACAGGAGAGTACAGCCGACCAGTAACCAAGATCGCTGTAATCCACCCTGCTGAAGGCTACAACTGAACGCTTGAACGTTTTAGGATAAGGACTACGCCTTATCGGGGCGGAGAATGTTCCGTTAAGTTAATTAATAATTAAGAACCCTGCAGTGCAGAGTGTATGATTCGTAACATTGATTGACCTTGATTTCGATCTTTGATCTTTGAGCTCCGATTTCACTAAGAGTTTAGTTCACAACAGTTCCTTTCAAGGCTAAGACACGGTTCAATCGCTCACCTGAACAAGCTAACCAGTTAAAGGAAACATTTGCTAACCTGTACGTGACGACCCGCCACAGAAGTAAGTGAACTTTGTACGAACGAAATCAATTCTTCTTTCAGAGATAACTTTGTAAGCGATTTTAGGTTCAAGTGACTCAACAATAGTCGTTTATCTACTGTTTCAGATCGAATAATTGTCTACGAATAAAACATCAATAATTATACGATTTGTGGCAGTCATTAATCACCAACGGCGAGATTCACCGCGCAACACTACCCAAGGCGAGGCGGGCTCTTTGCCCTAATGAAGTTCCCGGTAATATTTCAAAAACGAGTGCGAGTGTTTCATCAGGTTTCCAAACGCGAGAAACATTTGAAACCACGAGGCCGCAGGCCGAGTGGTTTTATTGTTTTTGAGCTGAATAAATTGAATAAAGCTGAATAAATTGAACAATAAAAGTATCGAATTTAAAGGAGCGAAAAATGTTACATTGGTTTACTTACATTGGATTAAGTGGTGTCCAGTGAACTGAGGGATAAATACGGCTTGAAGTCGCCAATATAGATTGTAACAGAAATAAGAAGACACCATGATGGCGCATTTTACCCGCTTTTAAAAAAGACTTAAGGTGGCTCAAAACAGTTTTCAGCACCTATATTTGGATGGGTCCTTATAACTACTCCTTATCTCTTGATGCTACAAACTTGGTATCAAAACACTGCCCAATCATTGGTGAGCACGTTTTTATCATTTTTGTGACCCAATATGTTACTATAGCAACAGTATGACCTCCTAAAAACACCCTTAATTGCTGCTTTAGGGGCTTATAATTCAAAAACGGCACGGTGAAATTTTTTTATATTATCAACTTTTGATAAGCATGATGAGACGCAACTTTTGGCAAAGTTTCAAAAAATTCTGTACATGGGGTTCAGAGCCACCTTAAATTTTCGAAAATTTAAGGTGGCTCTGAACCCCATGTACAGAATTTTTTGAAACTTTGCCAAAAGTTGTACCTTATCCTGCTAATCAAAATTCTATAACAAGAAAAAATTTCACCGTGCCGTTTTTGAGATATAAGCGTTTGAAGGTGAAATTAAGGGTGTTTTAGCAGATCATAGTGTTGCTATGGTGACATATAGTGTAACGAAAATAATACCAAAGTGCTCACCAGTGATTGGGCAGTTCTTTGATACCATGACTGTGGCATCAATAGACCATTTTACAGTTGTCGGCTTAGTGCCCTGGCCCCTGGATGGCAGCGAGGCTGGAGTTGACCTTGTTTTGATACAGACCTCATTACTTTTATTGTGCAAATCAAGTTGTTCTTATGCTAACCAGTTGGTATTTACATGAGAAAAGCAGAGAGGTCTGTATCAAAGCAAGGTCACCTTCAGCCTCGCTTGCATTCATGGCCAGGTAACTAAGCACACAACTGTAAAATGGCCTATTGGTAAAGAGTGGTGACTATTAAATGACCCATCATAATCTGCGTCTTGGAAAGTGCTGGAAACTGTTTTGAGCCACCTTAAATTAAATTCCGTTTTGTTCCAGACCAAATCCAATGACGTGTTTTAACACAAAAGTGTAATTTACGATGCCGCATTCTTCTTGAAGGCTCTTCAATGGCAAGGCAACCTCTTTGGAAGGTCTGAGACTAAATTTAATGTGCGCTGACGATATTTTTTAGGGGAATGAGGGTTATGAATCGCTTCAGCATTTCTTTCCAGTCAGGTTACTCCGTTTGTTTTTCTGGTTTAACAATTAGCACAATTCCGTGGAAAATATGGGTATTACAACTCGTTTTCGTTTGCGGTACAAATTATAATAAAGAGTTGAATATTTCCGTTTAGCGTTTTTCTTCTTGAAATTGCTGGAAAAAATTCAATTCGCAAGGAAGATTCTTTTCCAGTTTCCTTTCACAGCGATCGCAATATGATAAGGGCAAGTTTTTTTCATCTACAATGAATGAATACAATAAGAGAATCGTTAACACGTAGACATGATAAAATGTTACCTGATCTGTACAAACAAATCGTCTTTTTCAATCTGAGCATGGGATTCAAAAAAAAAAACTTTTTTGGGAGCGAGTATTTAAATCTCGCTCGCTTAAAATGCAGGAAATTGCAAATGAACCAATTAGGCGCCGGATTAAACTTGTCCTCGCCAAGAAAAATCTAAAGTATATTAAAAATCAAATTAACTAACTAAAAGTACTGAAGTTAATCTTGTTGTCTGCTACCCAAGGCGAGGCGGGCTCTTTGCCCTAATGAAGTTCCCGGCTGCTGAGGTTATTATAACTTTAAGTAATATTTCAGAAACGAGTGTGAGTGTTTCATCAGGTTTCCAAACGCGAGAAACATTTGAAACCACGAGGCCGCAGGCCGAGTGGTTTTATTGTTTTCGAGCTTAATAAATCGAATAAAGCTGAATAAATTGAACAATAAAAGTATCGAATTTAAAGAGCGAAAAATGTTACATTGGTTTACTTACATTGGATTAAGTGGTGTCCAGTGAACTGAGGGATAAATACGCTTGAAGACGCCAATATAGATTGTAACAGAAATAATAAGACACCATGATGGCGCATTTTACCCGCTTTTAAAAAGACTTAAATTAAATTCGGTTTTGTTCCAGACCAAATCCAATGACGTGTTTTAACACAAAGGTGTAATTTACGATGCTGCATTCTTCTTGAAGGCTCTTCCATGGCAAGGCAACCTCTTTGGAAAGGTCTGAGACTAAATTTTAATGTGCGCTGACGATATTTTTTAGGGGAATGAGGGTTATGAATCGCTTCAGCATTTCTTTCCAGTCAGGTTACTCCGTTTGTTTTTCTGGTTTAACAATTAGCACAATTCCGTGGAAAATATGGGTATTACAACTCGTTTTCGTTTGCGGTACAAATTATAATAAAGAGTTGAATATTTCCGTTTAGCGTTTTTCTTCTTGAAATTGCTGGAAAAAATTCAATTCGCAAGGAAGATTCTTTTCCAGTTTCCTTTCACAGCGATCGCAATATGATAAGGGCAAGTTTTTTTCATCTACAATGAATGAATACAATAAGAGAATCGTTAACACGTAGACATGATAAAATGTTACCTGATCTGTACAAACAAATCGTCTTTTCATGGGATTAAAAAAAAAATACTTTTTTGGGAGCGAGTATTTAAATCTCGCTTGCTTAAAATGCAGGAAATTGCAAATGAATCAATTAGGCGCCGGATTAAGATCATTCCACTGAAATAGAACCTACACTGAGATTTTTCTCAAACTTTGCCAATTGATTGTTTACATTATAGGAACTTAAATTTGGAAATAAAAATGAGGGGTCCCCATGTTCGTTTAGGAGCAACAGCACCTTGTTTATACCATATAAACCCTTATAAAAGCACCACGATTGCTTGCTAAATTCACGTTTCCGACGATTGTTTTTTTCTCAAAACTGAGAATTAGCCCATATTTATTTTACATAGAGAAATTTACTAATCAAATCAAAAGGACAGAAAAAAATGATAGGTCACCGTACTCGTTTTCGAGAAAATGTCGATTTACCTCTTCGGCGAGGTCCAGTCGTAACGAAAAAGCCGCCATTTTCTAATGTGCGCGCGCTAATCACGCGTAAAATTATGCGCAGTAGGGATGCGCAATGCAATACTGGGGAATGACCTTAAGGTGGCTGAACACAGTTTTGGCGCGCGCTCTTGCTAACGTGATTCAGCGCGCGCACAAGTATTGCATAAAAACAAACATGGCATAAATAGAGCGATCATTTTATTTGCTCAATGTTTGCGCTATCTGTACTATTTTGTCCTTCACAAATGAACACAATGTATTGTATTGAAGGTTTTACTCTTTTATTACAAAGGTATATTAGAAAGGTAACGATGTAAAGAACTCAGCTCTGCTATTTCTTTGTTGCTAAAAGAACCCAGTTAAGGTAATTCCTTAGTATTGCATTGCGCATACCTACTGCGCACGATTTTCGCGTCATCAGCGCGCGCACATGAGCGCGTGGACGTGCAAAACGTAAGAGATTTCCCTCAAACCATAGTAACTATGCTCAAACTAAGCTCGATAACGGAATAAATTCTCCTTTTCTCTTAAACGAGCACGGTGACCCCCGATTTTTATTTCAGGTATTTGCTAAGAATAGTCTAATGAAGAACATATTTCAAGAGGAAAAAAAGTTTGATAGTAGAACATGATTTTTTTTTGGAAAATAGTTCCCAACTGGGTGTATTTTGGCCAAGGCGAGGACTTCAAGTTAACCAGGGGACTGTCCGAAAAAGTCCAATATCCCCGCAACCAGGCAATCAAAAACGGCTTAAATGAAGCGATACTGCTTATGTCAATAAATGAAGCTTTACTTTCAAGACAAAACTTTGTGCCTTTTAAGTAACCAAGATTTAATTCTGTATGAAGGTGATTCGAAATTTTAACGCGGAACCAGTAAAAAACCCAATTTAAGAGCCTGCTGACGCTTAAACAAGCACGGTGACCCCAATTTTTTGTTGCATTTTTATAATGTTCATATCATGAATGTTCATTAAGCCAAGTTTCAAAAAAAGTTTGATAGTAGAACAATTTCAAGGGAATTACCTTAAATGCAGCGCATGCGTAGTAAGTCGAAAAAAGTGCGATTGAGTGAAAAATTGACTTCTCGGAGGCGCTTATTTCTCGGGAACCACTCATTAGAATTTCACGAAATTTGGCACGAAAATACTTTAGGAAATAAGTAACTGGAGGATTGAAAAAAAATTGAACTTTAACAAAGGAAATTCAAGATATGCCAGTGAACCTTTAAAGAGGGATAATTAAAGATCTGTTTGTTAAATTATTATCAAAATAGCGTTAACTTGCGAGTATCGTTACAAGCTTGTTGCATGCAAATTATAAAGAAAATCTAATGACTAGATTTTCTGCAAATAAACAAAACCGATTTTAAACACCTGTTTATATTTAATCATGTTGCCATGGCAACGGTACATACGTCAGCTTAATTATCAAAAAGTTGAAGTTTGTGTTGTTAACTTGCTTGCTGCCATTTTTGGTGACCAAAGGATCAAGGGTTTTAGAGAAAAACGTAAATGAAACAGAGGTATCAAAAACTGTGTTCAGCCACCTTAATTAAACTTGTCCTCGCCATGAAAAATCCAAAGTATATTAAAAATCAAATTAACTAACTAAAAAGTACTGAAGTTAATCTCGTTGTCTGCTACCCAAGGCGAGGCGGGCTCTTTGCCCTAATGAAGTTCCCGGCTGCTGAGGTTATTATAACTTTAAGTAATATTTCAAAAACGAGTGCGAGTGTTTCATCAGGTTTCCAAACGCGAGAAACATTTTCCAGTTTGGAAATCTGATGAAACCCGAAGCACGAGTTTTTGAAATTACTTCTCCAACAAAGAAAATTAGTTTAAATTATCATTTGAATAAGATTTCCCAATTCAACTATTATATTTGAGACGTGAAATGTGCATGATCCTCAAAACAATGTGCATGATGTACATGATGCTATCACCTAATTGCTGCGCTGTGATAATTTTTGAATATTCATCAACTGATGTCACGTTGTTACCTAGCTGTTTGTCAGTTCCGAGCGAACACGTTGCTTCACAGAGCTAATGGAAAAGTGCAGATTTAGACCTCCTAAAACTAGCGAAGAAGAGGAAAAGTGTGTGGCCAGCGCAATTCCGATATAACGTGTGCATTTGGTCTGATAAAATTTCTAACGTCAGTGCCAATTTAGGTCGGAAGTGTACAGCAAGCCGGTTGAAAGTGGACCAAAACACGAGGTCGCCACAATCGAGCAAGAATTTAAATTTAGAAAAAGAATGGGCTTTTCTGTTTTGGGTAGTTTAACAACTGTACCATTACGTTCAACGTTAGCAGTAAATAATTTAGGTTTAAAGTTTGTTTCGTAAAATGTGTGATTAAATAAAGTTGTTAATCGCCACGTGTTTTTGTTGCTTTATGAATATGCAGATTAAGAATCGTTTCAAACACGGGTTTCTTTCAAGGCCGTGTTTTCAACTCGTTTTTCATTGGGTTTCTAAACTCATCCACCTGAAGCTATCCCCTTTTTTTTCTCCGTTTACCGTCGTCCGACCGACCCAGATTTTCGCGTTTTCAAAAAAAAAAAAAAAAAATTATGAAGAAGGCAATGCATATATTTGACTGGTTTTTCAGCTTAGCTTAGTTTGTCATGGATTGTAAAGCCACACGTCTATTGTGAGTGATTTCTTAGTAAGACTTCAACAACTACAAAATCTCAAGAAATCGTCACTTTAATCTAAAATACAGACAATGTTTTGTGCTGGCAGTGCTGCGCATAATTTCTGGCGAGATCATCGCGCGCGCAGTAAAAAATGGCGGCTTTTTGTTCAGTGACCTATCAATTTTTTCTTTTATTTTTAATTGAGTAAAAACATTTTCTATTTAAAATAAATATGGACCAATTCTCAGTGTATAAAAAAGAAACGATCGTCGGAAACGTGGATCTAGTAAGCAATCGTGACTATAATCATGGTGCTATTATAAGAAGAGTTTATGGCAGGGTTCGTACTCTTTTGAGTTGTTTAAATTCTATGACTTCCCATGACTTTTTCCATGACCTTTTCAAGTTTTCCAAGACGTTAGGATTAGCTGTCAGTTTCAAAAATTCAAACCCTAAACTTGTTTTAGAGCGTTTTTTAGCCTTGAACAGTCCAACAGACAAATTCTGGAGTTCACCAAAATGCGTGCAGTTTACGCTGCTTAATTAGTGTCTCTATCTTTCATTGTCCTTGCCTTGTGATCCGCAGTAAATAACCTATCAAACAGAATTTTAATTTTCCATAACTTTCAAGGACCTCCATGACCTGAACGAACCCTGTATGGGTATAAAAGAGCAACCTCGTTCCCAGGGCCTTTTCCTTGGCTTGAGGGCAGGACGTGAAAAGGCCCTGGCATCGGCTGGTCACGTGCCTACCTTACACCCGGAAATCCTGGGTGTAATAAATTAGCGAGTTTGCATAATCAAAAGTGCCAAAATCGAGATTGCAGAGACACTGTCTGTGCTTTTCGACTTGGATTTGCTTTTAAACGTTGAAACTTTGCGTAGTTTTGTTCAGTTAAAGCCACTTCAAGTGAAATGTTTTGAATATTCACCGAAAGGCAAAGATATTGTTGCCGTTCTACCGACTGGCTTTGCAAATCTCTTTTGTTTCAGCGTCTACCGGATTTCTTGCCTGTCAAGGCGGACAATTAATAATATTTTGTAAAATACACGAATTCTACGGTTCGTGACATTTATACTTTTGCCGTTTACTGTTCGGTCACTCGACCATTTTGTCGCTTCACTCGTGTTTATGAGGGGCACTTATGCTGTATTCAAGTAGAGAAAAGGCCCTGGGAACGAAGTTGATAATAGAGGTGCTGTTGCTCCTAAACGAACCTGGCCGGGCATGGGATGGGGACCCCTCCTTTTTATTTAAAAATTTTAGTTTCTATAATATAAACAATCAACTGGCAAAGGTTGGCAAAAAGCTCGGTGCTGGCTCTATTTCAGTGGAATGACCTTAATCACGACGTCCATCTTTTCTTCCTCCATTGTCGTTATGTCGACTTTGTAACCTCGTCTAGTCGTTTCCAGGCTCCACAGACACTATGCTGAGGTACTGGGTCTCCCAGTTCCAGACTTCTTCTCCTTTTTTTTTTCGGCCTTTTTTTTTCTTTTCCGACCGACCGACCCAAAATCAGAAAACGTATTCGACAGTAAACGAAAAAAAAAAAAGGGGATGGCCTGACCAGAATAAGATTGGGTAAGAGCTGCATGAATAATTATTGAGTTTGAGAACAGCAGTTCAAATAATTTACATTGTCAAAGCAATTTTATTAACAACGTCCTGAGGTTTACTAAAATGCAGTACTTGAAAGAACGATATAAAGCACCTCACATTGGAATGTTTGAATCCCACAAAATGGAAGGATTGTTGCGAAAACCAAGAGCGCTGCAACCCAGTAAAATAAGATGAAAAAGTTTCAACTTTCTGAAGAATTTCATTGTTATCCGCTTTCTTTGAATGTCATGTTCTTGGGCAAGAAGTTTGTGCATTTGCAAATTGAAATAGACTAAGTTTAACTTCAATAACAAAGATTAAGTAAGCTTTCTTGTAATATACGCTGTGTAAACAGTTACAAGGAAACAATCAGTGAACAATTTCCTCTACTGAGTTGTTTTTGCGTGTCATCCTTCATTCCGGGACGCACGTAAACTAAATCATGCTAAATGATATCGTTTAAGAAGCTCAGCCTGTCATCTTTCATTGGAAATCGTGGCAAAAAATCTCTCTTCTTTGCTCCGGATCGATTACTTCCTTTGACGAAACTGCTTCACCTAGCCTGCGAGCGGCGAACAGCAAAGCGATCCGGCGGGAAGGAGTCTGGTGAGGAGGCGCCAAGAAAGGGAGCTCACTGTCTCGTTTTTCTCGTCTCGTGGCTTCGCCGCTCGATTTCGCTTTTTACGATAACAGCACAAATTCTCGCACGCTCATTGGCTAATTTTTATCACCAATAAGCGGACAGACACATGAATTTATAAATCATACCATGGGGCAACAAGCACTAGCGGACATTTTGACAGTTTGTTATCATAAAAAACAAATGGACGTCAGTTTTTCATACGTCTGCCTGTTACAGACAATGAATTTCGTCATAACATTGTCAAAGTAGTCTGCGGATCCTCTCGGCATAGTTAATGGAGGGGACTGGTTATGAAACGCGGCAAACTTCACAGAGATAGGTTATTGTTTGAGTTTTTCCAAGTCACGTGACAATGACCGTGCACACTCAAATTCAAGATGGCGTCGTTTGCCAGCGAACATGTGGTCATTTGACGAGTTTTAAACGCCAAGAAATGTAGTTCTTTCATCTTGAAAGGTTTTCAAAAGTTTATCATTTCGAAACTAAAATGCCCGGCGATAACTGCTCGGTTTTTGGCTGTGGTACGTGCCGGAGGACAAAAGGAATCGGCATCTGGAAACTGCCCTCTTCTTCTTCTTCCAAAATACCTAGAATAGCGTCAAAATCGTCTCCAAAGAAAAACAAATCATTCGTGTCCGCCATATTGTTTGGGAATGAATTTTTGGCCTGTGCACGGTCAATGTCACGTGATGGTGCAATTCAACCTCAAACGCTTAACAAAAGGCCGGCCCTTTGAAGTTTGCCGGGTTTCATAACCAGTCCCCTCCATTAACTATGCTCTCGGCTATCGCCTCATCGATCCACAGCTACTTTGACAATGTTATTGATGTCTGTTTTTCATGCGTCGGTCCTGTTATTGATCATGAATTTCGTCATAACATTGTCAAAGTAGCTGTGGATCCACGAGTCGATAGCCGAGTGGATCCATAGCTACTTTGATCCACAGCTACTTTGTACTCAAATTCAAACTACATACAATTTCTTATTCTGAAATCTGATATGTGAGTGAGAGGAGCTATTTCATGGAGATGTTTTGAAGTGGCGGTTTTACTACCCTTTCCTCGCGGGTTTTAGGTCAGCTTCGTCAATTTGGGTACCAGTCTCTATCTGTGACTCGCTGCCCTTAAGACGCCTGGTCGATGTAAGCGTGGATAACAGCACGTAAATCTACTTTTAGGGCCAAAATACAGTGGTTATTTTCAGGTTATGAGGCTTTCACTTTTATGCAAAAGCGTTTGTCGAGGATTTGAAACGCTCTCAAGGTGAATGGAAGTATTTTAAAACACATCACAGTCACAATCCTTGAAATGTTCTCAACAAAAAGGAAATGCACGCAGCTGACAGCACGTTGTTGGATTGAAGAGTGATCAAGTGTAAACAGGTTAGTTCAACCGTTCCTTGTATTTCTCAAAACAACTTTCATCGGTTTATGTGGTGAGAAACTGGAAATACCCGGCCCAGCCATTTACATGTGTCGGTGTGCTTTGAAGAACGAGGTATAAAACAATAGTTGCTATTCTTATTCAATGAGATGCAAATGCTGGGCCGGGTATTCTGCAATTTAGCCGAGAAACTTGGTATTTTTGTGAACGAAAATGTTTAAAACTTGAGATTTGATTTCAATTTGTTAGCAAGGGGCTAAATGTGATTATCAGCAGAATTAATTATTTTCAAGAGATTGAGAAATCATTTTATTATATGACCAGCTCCGTGAGCGAGCGAGATCCGGGGGTGGTACTCATATAAAAATGGGCTATGTAGGTATGTGCCGCGGGATAGGGTATGGTTTATGAGGTTCTCTATCCTTAAATAGAGTATGATTTTTGCCCAGGTTGGCATAGTGTTCCCGGTGAGATCCTTAGATACTGCCTTAATTTTATCAGGTAAAATAGCAGTGCGGTAATACCCAGTTAAGTGGAAAACAAATGATCTGTTAAAGTAAGGTATTAGCGAAGTGATTTTATAGATATTGTTTCTGCATGGTGGTTAGTCGTTGTTTGGATTGTCACACAACACTTCTCTCCCCTCCCCCATTAGTCCGCAAACACTGACAGTTTTCCGGCTTTTTTTTAACGCTGGTTCTTTCCGGTAATCTTACAGAAACAAAATAAAGTTGATGCGTTCAAGCTATTTTTAGATTTTGTTTTGTCCTTGCATAGGGTGTCGTTTTTTGGGTTTGGCCCTTAAAGGGGCTCAGTCACGGCATCTTGAGTTTATTTTGAACATCGAAAAAATAACCATTAAATTGAAGGAAATCTAAAAATAACACTTTATAAAGATAGAAAAACATCAAAGAGATAATAATAAACCATAAAGGAACAAGGATGGTTAAGGATGGAGAAGATTGACACGGATTGCAAACAACGAATTTGAAAAGTTTTGCTAAGCTTTTCAAACGTGACTGAGCCCTTTAAACATGGAGCGATCCTATATAACGAGGCTGAGGTGTTTAGCCTGTCAATCACAAATCTGAAGGGACGGCCAGTGCTCCCATTTGATTGGCTTATTCACTCAAGTCTAATTTTAGTGAGTTGCCACAAGATTCTGTTTTTCTGCCGGTTTTCTGCGGTTGAGAAATGAATGTGAAAACTAAAATTCGTAAAAAAAAATACGGACTGAGAAGGTAATATATTTTATATACGGTAATATGGTTATTCTTCAGCCAGTTATCTAAAAGAGATTCCGTAACATGATCAACATTAGCTGTTGTTGTACTCTTGCAGCTAAAATTCAGTCGACCATTTACGAATGTAATCAGTTGTTTTATGGCATTCAGCCTCAAGTCTTCCATTTCCTTTCTAATGTCAATATTCAGGTGAAATCTCACTTTGCCATTTTTCAAGTTCTGTTGTTTCCTCGTAGAACTTGTTGTTTCCAGTTTCTTTGCTCTGAATATGGAACAGTTTGAGGAATAACTCAGTGTTGTTCAATTTGCATTTTGTTTGCACCATCATAACGCTCATAAACTGAATTTTAAATATCCCACCAAAATCTGTCTGTGCTCACAGGCTAACCCAAATCACCTCTTACAAGATTTCGTTTCGTTCCCAGCATGCTGAGATAAATGGAAACATAGCTCGCAGGCATTAGCTTTGTTATTTTAGTTAGCGGCGAAATTTGAATGTTCCACATGCAGTGACAACAAAGTTTTGGTCTTCCAAAGCCATCATCTAAAGTCATCATCTATAAGTTTTATTTTCACTGTATTTTTATTCTTTACCTTATATAACATTCTATGTAAATGATTCCGTTGGTTTGACAAAAAAAAACGCTATTTCTCCACGACTTCTATGTTATGCGACTGCTATTCTGGCTTTCCACCATTACACAGGAAAGCCAACAAAGTGCTTCTAGGGGGTGTGTCCTTGCCTTTTATAGGATCGTTCTGTGTTTAAATAGAGTATTAATTTTCATTTGCTTCATCCTAAATAGGGTCCAGGGTTTAAGACCCTTTGTGGCACACACCTATCCAAAATATATGGGAGTACCCTCCTTGGGGGCAAGATGAACCAAATCATGCACTGTGATACCTGCTTGGGACTACCCACTGTATCCTGCAAGAAAAATTTCCTCGAAAGCGAAATAATAAATCTGTTATTGGCCAAGCTTGTTCAGTCAAGATGGCTGGACATTGGCCTTGTTCTTTCTCTGTTAGTGTATGGACCTTGACCTCGTTTCGGTCCATAAACGTGCAAAAAATGTACTTGGCCAATATCCAGCCGTCTTGACCTCACACTTCGTTAATAACCGGTATGTATTGTACAAGACTTAAATGTATGTTTGTTGTCCAGTTTTGGCATTAAAGGGCTGGTTCACTCACTGTGATTGCCAACAGGGAGTGGAAAAAGAATTATTATTAATTAATCAAAAATATTAAAATATAGTTCAGACTGCTTTCATCTCAAAGTTGTTCTGGCTTGGCAACAATTTATTTATTTTTATTCATTTACATGTAAGTTTTCTCCAATACAATTAAGAAAGAAATTAGTGTAAGAGATTAGTGAAGGAGGAGAGGGAAGCATTCAAAAGCTGCATGCTAGATGTCATGCTCCCCACAGGGTTGCCACAGTCATGGAAAAGTCGGAGTTTCTAAATTCCTGTTCAAAGTTAGGGAAAGTTAGGGAATTTTATCTAAAGGTTGGTCTGTTGCTGCAAATTATTTTATTAGGTGTTTTTGTATAGACAAGGCAATTTTGTTTTAAAATTACCTAAGCTGAGCCATCCTTAGTTTTGTTGATTCATTGCCAGAATAATCATCCTGCAGGGTCAGTGAAAATTGCTTCACAGTCAGTGAAAAGTCACGGATATTTTTTGTTCCGTTGGGTGGCAACCCTGCCCCATAAAAAGCAAATTACCATAGATAGCAAATTTGTTTGCATTAGTTCAGATCTTCCTACTCATAGCCTTAAATATAATGGTCAATATACCTAAAGGTCACAAAATGTTTGATATTTTTTAGTCGTTTTCCATTAAAATTTAAAATCATCTGTTTGGTCAGTTGTAAGATTTATGTTAATTTTTTTAACAGCTAAGTTTATGTTCAATTAGAGACATGTATGATGTATATGTTATTGGAAGGCACTAAGGAAGTGCTAAGTTATGCTAAAATGAACTGATAAAGAGAAAACAAGTTTAATTTTTTTTATTCTAGTTCAGATGTAAAATTTTGCAATAAAATGGAAAGACTTGCAAGCAACATAAATGGATCCAAAGTGATCTTGTCCTTCGTTGAATAGTGGTCAGCAAATTGTTGGACTAGAGAATAAATTCGCAGCAAGTCAATAAATGATTCTCCCACAAATAGCAATAATTCTATTCCAACCATTGTTATACTTCTCTTTATGGACTCAGTTTTGCTTCAAAAAATGGCCAATTTTGAAAAATCTGAATAGAGTCAAACTTATCAATTAACTGAACACCCTCTGGAGGAAAAAGATTGTTCACAGAAGAGGTGTCCACTTATGTCAGGAAGTGAAAAATACAGTGTTTGTGTGTGGCTCGGACCACATAAAATTGTTGTCCTGTTAAGAGACATGTGGAAGTTTGCAGATGTAGTGTTTGTAAATTATTGTGGTTGCCCAGGACCATTACTACAGTGTTGTGGTTGTTTGACTTTGCTGAAGACATATATTTAAAAAGAAGTTCTTAAAATCATTTGCCTCATAAATCACTGAATTGTCTTGTTAGCTTGTCCAGCGATGTTAATTTGAAGTGTTAAAAATCAATATATAATCATGTTACCGTTTCCAACGTTAAACAGGCTAACCAGACATTATTTAGGCTGACCTCAAATGATATTCAGGCTAGTGTGTGCATTATTCTGGCTAACCAGAGTGCAGACAGTTTCTCTATGATTAGCCTGAATAGCAGTTAGACGCGATAATGAAAATGACATAATATATACTTAAAAAGTCTGTAGTCTGCATTGTAATCCTGCTCTGTCGTCTGCATTTTACCCTCAGCCTGCATAAGTTACCAACAGTCTTCAGTCTGCAGTTGTGGGAGGCGCAGGGTGGCCTCATGGTTAGTGCAATCGACTCCAGAGTGAGCGGTCCGGTTTCAAGCCCTGGCCGGGGACATTGTGTTGTGTTCTTGGGCAAGACACTTTACTCTCACAGTGCCCCTCTCCGCCCAGGTGTATAAATGGGTACCGGGAATTGTTTGGGAAACCTAACAAAATATACGGGAGAGTGACCTGTGATGGACTAGCATCCTGTCCAGGGGATGTAAAAATACTTCTAGCTGCTTCATGCTACAGAAACTTTTTTTAACCAGACCTGCAGTTTATACTGACCTACAGGTAAAAATGTTTAGCAATTATTGAAAGGCTGAGTAGGATTTGAAGAATTCTTTAGATCTAGGAGGGTGTTATCCACTGAGGCCGAAATTATTATTTCCTTTTTCTAAAGGAGTTTTGCCATTTTTCTCTCATTTTTTCTATTTTCTCTCTTGTTTTTCTGCTCACCAAAAATAACACAGCCTCGTCCCCAGGTTTTCTCAGTCAACAGTTCGATAACCTGCAGCGGGCTGCATTTTTGACATCATTGGTTCAATATGACAATGGAAGTTCTTTACAAATTTGGTCAACAGCAGCTGGTTATGGTGAATTATATGTGTGGTTTTTAAGCAATCAGAAATGGGGAAGTATTTTGAATGAGTAATTATTATTATAATGATTTTTGTAACTTTTGTTAATTCAGACCTCATAAATATGCAACCACATCCAGTTGATAGCAGTTATTGTTATGGCTGTTGTGTTCTTCGACTCAAAAGACTCCGATTAAAAAAGAACCTTTTTAATCCACGACCGGTAAACATTAACTAACTACAAATTACAATATGCGCGCTTAAGTACGAATAATACATGCATGACAGTTTTGGGTTACGTAACCCTTCGGGGAATTACATAACGCTACTAATAAACATTACAATGGCTAGTTGTAAGATCTTCATTGGTTGGTATATTGGTCAAGTTCAATTTGGTCTTTAATGCATGAAATATGAACTGAGCTGTTAATTAATGATGCAATTATACATGTATTGTTTGACTACCGGTAATCTTCTCATCTAGAGGACCTGGTAACAGTTTTTTTTATTCGACCAACTTACATAAGTAGAACTTTGATAGTAAAAAGAGTCTTGAGCCAGGGCTGTAACCAGAACAATATTATGACCTTCAGGCAATGTCCAGGCTTAATTTCCTTCCTTGGTACAGTGTATTTATTTAGCAGTGTTTTACTTAATTTCCTTCCTTGGTACAGTGTATTTATTTAGCAGTGTTTTACTTTTCTTCTTCAACAAAATAAAAAACAACAACAGGAGCAAAAAAATGAATGAGGCAAGTACCTGGGTTTGCCTCATATTGGCCCAACTACTGGTAGCTTTTGCTACTTCACACTGGTTCTTGTATCATAAAGTGGTTAGGAATATTGCTCCTTCCCCTGGATGGGATCCTAGTCCAT
Organism: Platygyra sinensis; assembly: GCA_019787425.1. Classification (NCBI taxonomy): domain Eukaryota; kingdom Metazoa; phylum Cnidaria; class Anthozoa; order Scleractinia; family Merulinidae; genus Platygyra; species Platygyra sinensis. Next base: position 51,579 of record JAHPZR010006693.1, on the reverse strand, counting down.
TACAGTTTCAACTCTCCAACTCCCCAGCATTCTGGAGCACATTTATACCCTTGAGTGGAGAGGCACTGAGAGAGTAAAGTGTCTTGTCTAAGAACACAGTACAATGTCCCCAGCCAGGGCTCGAACCGGCACTGCTTGATCAGAACAACAGGCGTACGGGCGGAGCTTGGGGGGGAGGGGGGGCGGAAGGGCTGCAGCCCCCCCAGTCTCGGAAATTTTTGAAATTTTTCGGGGCAAAACGCTGATGATTCGGGCAAAAGTACTCGGGAGAAAATATTCTAAAAGGTAGTCAAGGCCAGGCTTGTAGGTTACTTTCACTGAAGTTTGTCTTGTCAAAACTGCTTTGAGGTCAAATGATCTAAGGATCCACAATAGCAGGTATTTTGGAAAGGCCATATGTAAATTAAATGTGTATCGTGGAAATCCACGAGATGGATGTTATTTCCATCAAGAAAGCAATGACAAAAGGATGAAAGCAAAGAACGACCAAGATGGGCTCCTGACAAGGCTTTTGTTTTAGTGGTTGCTCTGAAAAGAGCCGTTTTGAATGGCTCCGCAAAGTGCTAGTTTAAAATTTTCCTGAAGTTCTCGTACGAGGATCAATTAACTGTTTCTTTTATAATAAGTTTCTGATGTTACCAGTCTGTCGATTGAAGTCAGGCTATGAGTATGCGATGTTTCAAAATAACTAACAGTGGAATCCCGATTTCCCCAACACTCTGTTTTTTTGAAACATCACGATAACTCGAACCAACGGTTGTTTCCCTCTCCTCAGTCAAACGCTGTATTTTACCCTGATTTTACCGTAACTGTCCGATTTTTAATAGCAATTTGCGTTTCCCTTGGAGGTTCCAAAATGGGAATTCCGCTTTGTTTTCGGAATGATAATAGTTTTATTAGACGTGAGAACTAGAACGTTTTTGCTTTTACTGCGATTTGAGTGCGTATGTACATCTCACGCTTTCAAAAATTGTGTAATTTTTTTCGGTCAATAAGGTCACCGCCCCCCAAATCCGAAGGTGCCCGTACGCCTATGATCAGGAGTCCATTACGCTTACCATTAGGCCATTAGGCCACGTTTCAACGTCGACACCCTAAGTGAGATCAGAATCCTTGAGTTACAGCCCCAAGTGAGGCCACGAGCATGCGCATCCCCAGCTTGTTCATATGAGATTCGGCCCCCTACCCCCCTGGTTGGAGTGGTTTCTGTGAGTGACCTTGAGTTTTCCAGTTAGCAAGAAATCAGCTGGGAAACATACATATCAAAGTTCAGATCCGTAGCGTCCCCCTGCATGGCGGGATAAACTTTCCTGTTGTTGTTGTTGTTGTTGTTGTTGTTATTATTATTGTTATTTTTATTGTTATTAACTTATGCCGAAAAAACCTAAGAGGTTGTAACCATTCTGTTGGGGTAAGCTGTGACTCTTTTGACATTGTTTTCGTTTCTTTGATTTATTTAGCAAAGATTTGCGAAGACGAAATGGCTGAAAATGTGGATTCTCCAGAAATTAGCTCGGCCGGATCTGTTGACGACGATTTCGTGAACAATTGGAAGAATGAACGCACGTTGAGAGAGAAAGAAATCTCCAGCGAAGTGAAATCACAGTTGCAAAATGAGTGCGAAGCCTTTGGTGGCCAAACACAGGCGTCAAAGAGATGGGAAGAAGCTGCAAAAATGATTGCTTATCAAAGAGCCAAGGAGAAAGAAGGGACAGAAAAGAACGAAAGCAAAAGGGACAAATTGCTTCAAGAACAAAAGAAATTGAAGGACGAATGGCTTCGAGAAGAAATGGAAAAGAAACGACAGCTCGAGCAGCTTCGGCAAGCGGAGAAAAGTAAGGCGAAAGTGGAGGCTGATAAACTTGTTTCTTTAGAGATGCAAAGAAGACGTGAAACAGAAGCTGCTAAACAACAAGAAAGTCAAGAGGTCTTCGCAAAAGAGCAGGAAAGACGACTGCAAGAAGAAGCGAAGAAAACTGCTGAAGAGCAAAAACGACTCGAGAAGCAGAAACAAGTTGAACGTGAAAAAGTGAAACACACGGAGCAGGAGATGGAACGAGCAATGCTGGAACACAAACGAAAACAAGACGAACAGAAGAAACAGGAAGTAGAGTGGGTGAATTTTGCAGAAGATATGAAACGTAAACAAGAAGAGAAAGCTAAACTAGAAGCCGAGAAGCAAAAACAATGGCAACAGGAGAAACACAAAGAGAACGAGGAGATCAGTCAGTACGTTGAAACAAGGAGAGCAGTAGAGAGTCAAAAGAGGAAAGAGTTTGAAGAAGAACGACATAAGACGTCTGAAGAAGCTCGCTTGTTAGAGACAGAAGTAAGACAACAGTTTTTGACCAAGAAAGAAAAAGTTGTGACGGAGTTGTTACAGAACGAATTGGCGAAGGAAGAGGCAAGAAAGAAGGAAGAGGCAGATAGAAAGCGAAGAGAACGGGAAGAGAAAAGACAAGAGGATGAGAGACGCAAGTTGGAACTAGAAGAGCAGTTGATGGCGAATGAGAAAGAAAAACGCGAAAAGGAACAACGCATCAAGGAACAGGAGTGGAAAAGATACCTTGATCAATTGAGAGAGAAAGAAGACGAGAAGACGCAGAGAGATACAGCGCAGCAAAAACGAATGGCGGAGCAGAGGAAAGAAGATGAACAGAAAGCTGCAGAAATGGCTGAAACACAACGGCGCGCTAGAGAACAGCGACAAAGAGAAGAACATGAAGCCATGAAAATCGCGGAGAAACAGCGACTTGAACAAGAACAGAAGAGAAAGGAACTGGAGAAGGAAAGAGAAGAAGCTAAAAAACGGGTATTACAGCAAGATCAAGAGAAAAGAGAGCAGGAAAAGGCGAAACGGGAACTTGCGATGCGTAAACAAGAAAAGGAGGAGAAACTTAGAGAAGCCAATAAGGAGAAACAAGAACTTGAAAGGAAGAAACTCTTAGAAGTGCAGCGTAAGAGGCTTGAGCATAGTGAAACTCAGGCGGCGATCATTGAAGCCGAACTGCAGGAGCAAAAAAACAGGCAAGACGAACGATCTAAAGGAGCGGCCGACAGCAGCAAGATGCTGCTAGAAGAAAGTCGAAGGTCGGAGGAGAAGTTTCGTGAAGAAGCTGAAAAGAGAAAACGTGAACGTGACGAGATGCAGAAGAAGGAACTGCTGGAGCTCAAGCGGGCCGAGGAAGAAATGATGAAAAGGGCACAGGCTTTGAGAAAGCAAGGTTCCTTTAGCAATAGTGACCGACAGGGTTCTTCTTCGTCTGCTGAAGGTGATGCTAGTAACGAGACACAGGGAAGGTGGAAAAAGGGTTTTTTTGCGACGCTTTTTAGGCGCAAGTAAAGACAGATGGCGTTTGCTAGATCCTTTTTTCTCATATCACAATAGTTAATCCTCGTTTTCACGAACAATTTTTTTGTGACAATTGTGTTTGATCGTATAGTTAGCACAGCAAATGAGCAGTTTAAAGTTTATTGCGCCAGTAATGACTTTAGACAGCGGAGATATACAGAAATAAGGCGGGGCGTGCGCGATGAGCCGTACGTCTACAAGAGCAAGTTTCCGTTTGTGACAACTTTTATTTGTCACATAAAATCTAACACGACAGCTTTTCAGCAAATAAATTTGTCACATGAAAATTGGCCAATTTTCCTCGTCTGCTCGAGTAAGTAAGAATTCCCGTATAAAATTGGCTTTTGATCTTAAAGTTTAATGCCTGTTTAAGATAGGCCTGTTCGTTCATTTTAGAATTTGTATATCTGTGGACCGCAATTTTATTTGTTTAAATGATAATTTACGCATAATTTTTACTCACTTTTCAGAGTATGAAAATTCTCAGCATGTTGTTTCCACGGCGGATTTTAACAGATTTTTTCTCAGAGACAAATGTATGAAGCATTAAAAACTCGCTCTGGATAATGACTGAATATGTTTCAAAAATAATCATGGAAACCAGATCTTTGGAACTCCGATAAATGCGGGCTTAATGTTTTGTCTGAAAAGATGGAATATAAATTAATTACTTGGACAATTTCAAAGAAGAGTTCACAGGGAACTGTAAAGAAAACTCCGTTATATTGGAGAGTTTTAAATTATCCCTTCAGCACTTAAGATTTAAATGGATTTTTGAGTGTTGTGAAGGACATAGCTGTACCGCTATTATTGCAATTAAAATTACAATTGTCAAGGACACTTGTCAAGACAAACGTGTTCGTCTCTTCTTTGTTTTTTTTTTTTTCAAAAGGATAGAATCACTCGTTTAAAACTGAGGCACAACCTTCGTCAAACTGATTTAAACCACAGGAGAATATTAAATCAACGTGTTAATATTTATGTACATATAATTTCACACCACTTTGTGTCCTTGTGTAAATGTTGAAGAACAGTCAAATCTATACCGGTTAGTTGATTTTCAGGGAATAGGAAGGCGAACAGTTTTGATGATCTTTGTAACACGGTCACGGCTCGGAGAGGAGAGTTTCATTCGCAACTGTATTTGACAATACAGCGTTAAGTTACGTTCATAAATTCTTTATAAAATAACTGAGCCACTACGCGCGCTCTCATTGGTCGATAGGTGTGTTTAGATGAGAGTATGTAAACACGGTTGTGACGTTTCAGATTTGCGCGTATTTTTAAGAATTACTTTATAAAAGCAATAGAACACTTTTTCCGTGTTTACAGAGCCTCATCTTAACACTCGGAGGGTTGGGAAAATTCTCGTGTTTAGATGAGGCTATGTAAACACGGAAAAAGTGGGGCCGCCACGAAGCTCTTCGGAACGTCTCACAGGATTGGTTGAGAAAATGATATACAAACAATGGTAACAATGGACCCCAGCCCTAAAACAATAGAGCTTCGTGCCAACAAGATCCAATGAAATTAGAGGTTCTAGAGAGCTTCGTGACAACAGAAAAAGTGTTCTACTGCTTAATTATCGAAATGCAAGAGGTTTTTCTCTCACGTGCCGAGTAAAAGCGACCGAGGAAACCTGACTCCAGTTACTAAACTCTGTCCATATTTGGTCCCTTGGTCATTCGTCATGAAATCGCATCATCAGCGGTGAAGGTTCTTTTCTACTGTTACCCTGTAGTTTACATGCACCAAACGTGGTCTGTTCTTTTGCTGACTGGAGTGAACCAGTCAGTTTTAAAAATATTTCGCAATGCAACGTGCAGTTAAAAATAAAAAGTTTCGGTGAAACAAAATCAAGCGTTTTTCACAAGCAACGATTATTTACATTTATAGATAGTTTTGAAGGGCAATAAGGGGCGAATGAAAAAGGAAAGAAATGTGCGTCGCTCCCAACCCCATTAATAACATTACTGTTTTCCTCTCGCGCTTTTTGTTTCACTTGGCTCGACGAGAAAAGGAAGTTTATCCTAGGTTTATAGACTCTAAAAAACTGATATTGAACTTGGCTAGCTTGACATCACCTGGAATTCAAGAAACGCATAGCATATTTTATTTTAAGAGGTTATATACATTTGACAGGCAATCTTTTTCTTAATTTTTCTGCTTTCCAAAAGCTGTCACTGGGTTTCATACAGACAAATCATCTACCCAAACTATAACCTCGAAAACCCAATTTCCTTTTTAGCAATCACTACTTCACATTGGCGAGTTGCTTAAGGTTTACGTAATCGGATATGTCAGAACAGAAAACCTGTCCAATATATTGTTGCTCGTTTCAGCATGACATAGCAAATTAAATTTAAACCCAATCATATGTTTTTCGTTCCGTATTTGGAGAAAAGATCGTTGATACTTTTTAAAGATCGCTATTTCTTTTCGCTGCTTATCACTTTCTGGGATTTTTTTTTTTCAACTGAAGAGCATTAAAGTGTTTAAATGGAAAGATACATAATCGAATTGAAATAATTATGTGAGACATAAATATTAATAACGAAGACCTACGCATGTTTGACACGCTAGTGACAACCACACTAGCCCGAGTTCATTTGACAGGAAAAAACACACGTTCTCATTGCTGTATATTTTCGCTAATTAAGGCCATTAAAGATCACAAGGTGCTATATTAATTTTTCCATTTACGGGGGATACAACCCAAATGGCAGCTAAATGAAATTGGTTTAAAAATTCTGCATCCTACAAATATATTCCATCAGATGCCGGCTACAGATCTTGTCAGTTTTTCATACGTTTGACAGGTTAACTAAGTCAGCGCTAAGTTATTGGGTGACATGTCATATTTCCACTGAGTACACAAGCCAATTAGGCCAGCTGCAACAATTCATTTCTAGTGGAACTGGTGATTGACCATTTTTGGCAATCGAAACATCTCACATTTTTATTACTCCATCGATCACAGGAAGACCTTATTCAATTTTTTAATCTGCGAGGATCAGCCAAGAAAACTGAGGAAAACTTATCTCGTGCAATTCTCGAACTTTCAATCTTGCGGTATCTTGAAATCCACCTGTTACATCAATGCCGCGCTATTGAAGGTTTTTCCAGGTTGTTCACAGAGCTATGGAGCTTCCTACACGAACCGCTGAACTGGTAGCGTTGCAATCCACTTCACTGCTGCTAATTGACATCACAGCTATCGGAGGGAATGCTTTCATTTGTCTGGCAACGGCGCGAAATCCTAGCCTCAGAACGACCACGAATTTGTGGGTAACAGCTTTAGCGATTGCAGATTTGACTCGTTCATGTATCGCTGCGCCGCTGACAATAGCAGCTCTTATTTCAGGACATTGGAGTTACGGGTCAGCCGGTTGTGTTATACAAGGATTTTTCACGTATTTTTTATCGCTCGTCTCTCTACTAACGATGGCTTTTATGGCGGTGAACAGATTCTGTAGGGTCGTGAAACCGTCGCTTTATTTGAAGATTTTTACAAGAAAACGCTCGATCGTTTTTCTGATAACCTTGTGGACGCTAATGGCGATGATTGTCGCGTTTCCCGTGTTCATTGGCTGGGCGGAGTTTGCCTTTCATGGTGGTTACGCGGCGTGTGTTTTAAACTTCCACAAGCCAAACTTTACAATCATGTTTCTAACTCTTGACACAGGTCTAATCTTAATCCCTTGCACAGCTACGATAATCGTCTGTTACTTTAAAGTCTCGCGGGCCGTGCGTCACCATAACATTCAGTGTGTATCTACCCTACAAAGAGCTGCCAACCCTCGCGCGCACTGTCTTACCAACGGAGCGAGCGTGGAGGAAATTCGCGTAACTAAAACATTATTTCTGCTTGTTTCAACCTATGCTATTTGCTGGATTCCAGCCTATGTGATCGGATTTCTAAGCCGTGGAAATCTGCTCCACATTTCACCTGAAGGTACACTTGTTGTGACATATCTGGTGGGCTTAAACTCCGCTTGTAATCCCTTCATATATGGCTACATGAATCGTTCGTTTCGTATAGAGTTTTGGAAGTTGGTCCCCTGCAAAAAGACGGAAAACATGGTAGTGCCACACGTGGAAATGGAGGACACTTCACCAGCATCTTACACAAGGACTCAGGCAACGTTTATCACTAAATGCCTTTGAAAATTCTCCAAAAGATACAACTAATGACAAAACCCTGAGACAAAACTAGAAAAACAAGCGAACGTGACCGCTTGAACCAAATTTTTGGACAAGTTTTGAAGAGGCTGTCTAGAATAACATTGGCTACTCGAAATAACCATTCTCAAAAAACTAATATCTGCAAGCCAGTTGCAAACAGGCGGACAAACGGAACAAAAGAATCATCAACAAACGGACAGTTTTCTGACATTTTAGCAAATTTTCGCAAATAGTATTTAAACAGGAAGTGTTAATAAACAAGGAAAGTCTATTTTCCGAAGGGACTGGTGACTGGTAAATGTGCCGGGGATTCTGCGAGAACACGTGACTTGCGTTTCAAGCCCTTTGCAAGCCTCGGACATTTTGACTTTTATTCGATTGCGAAACTGAGATTTCAAAGTGTTTTAAATGTTAGCTCGAGACTTTCAGGTTCAAAGTCGTTCATACGTCACTGATTTAAGCTTACAGGAAAATAAACAAATTGGAACTTCGAGACTTTCTTAGCCTTGAAAAAATCGAGACAGATTTGTAAAATCGTCGAGGCTGCAAGACGCACATAAACGCTACTGAAAAAGACCTAGCTGTGACATTCGACAAAAATTTGCGAGACGCATCCAGAGTTTTGAAGGACATTTCGCTACCCCTTTCGAAGTTTGTTGCTTTGGGCACACATTAGCCACTAGCAATTCGGATTTCTGTAAGATGGAAATACCAAAGGTCTAGTGTTTTTTTTTTTCTCGAATTTCATGGTAGTTTGACGTAAGCTAGCGCAGTAATGATTTTTTCGGGTCAACCTGTCTGTCTTGGCGGGTAGCTGCAGTTTAGCGGGGGCTATTTTTTTGATGCGCCACTGCATTCTCATTACTATCATTCAAAGAAATGTATAGCAATCTGTGAGGAGAAAATATAATTCACCCCTGATATACTGGGCTATACAAAGGGAATTTTAAGCCCAAGAGAGCCCATAGTTTCCTCTACGCATTTTGGACGATTGGTCGAATCACTTTCACGACTCTTTCAATGGAGTTTGTTTTAAACAACTTTGTGTCGGTTTATGATCCATGTAAAACGGCACAGCTGACGTCATAATGCATAGGACAACAGCAAAACAAGGAACAAAGGAGTCATTTGGATCTCGAAGAAAAGGGTGAAACAATAGGATGTTATTGTTCGTTTTACACCGAACATGAGCCTTTGTGTCCGCATTTCAGAGCCAATGGCAAGAGAAAAGCCAAATTTTATTCTTCATCTTTGTTGCTTTATAAGTAGACGGAGAAATACGGCTAAATAATTGTACTATTAGTATTTCAAATGTGACATATATATAGCTCGCGAAAGAGAAACCGATGTAAATTAAACTAGTCCTTAGTTTTAGTTGTTCGGAAAGATAAATATCATTTATTTGAATGAGTTTTGTGAAAATAACTTATCGACACAGATATTAACTCTGCTTAGTGCAAACATTGCCTGGGGAACGGATGGGTTTGTGTACTCAAAGGAGATCGTGAATAAATAATTGATAGAAAACTCACGCTAAGATGTCTCGAGGTGCACATTTAAGTATGAAAAATCACCCGATTCAAGCTAATTCGGGAACGATATTAAGTCCTAAGAATCGACGTTTAATAACGCTATACTGCTAAAAAAACAACCATGGATTATTAAGAGACAGGTGCCATTTAAATTCATTCGTTTAACAACAAAACATCTAACAAACGGACGGCATTCATCATCTTTTTCCTTGGCGCCCGCAGGTTTGGCCAAAATGTCGAACAAATGTTCTAGCCGTGACTTGGATTCAAATTCAAATTTTGATTGAGACATGACAGGTTCCTTATATTCCTTGATTTTCACAACTGGATTCATTGCACCTTGCTTGTGTGAAAGATTAATTTTTGCACTACGGTTCCAAAATATTAATCACTATTTTCCTAATTGCTGATGAAGATCTGTGTTCTTCCTTTCTATTTGCGGAAATTATTATTATGAAATAATTATAGGAAAGAAGCAGATGCCGCAAAACAAAACTGCTTTTCTTTTTTTTTCCCTAAAACAGAAACTATGTTGATTAGGATAAGGTATTTTAAGCCTGTTGAAACGCGCGCGTTAGTTTTGAGTTAAAAACGTTAATACTTCAGGTTCACGCTACGATTAAAACATGTGCTATCTTTTTATTCTGGACTTATCTTTAACAACGCCAGCCTCCGGGCAAAATTGAATTTGGCGGGGAGTAAATTGAAGTTTCCTTTAGATTTAATAATTTAACTTGGTGTCTTTCCTAAAAAAGGAGCAGTTCGCAGCCAGATCATTTTTGCTATTTTCAAGCCGGGCGCAAATTAACATGGGGAAAAAGCAGCTTGTTTGATTGCGTGCGGACATGATTGCAAGGCTCTTAGCAGAATTAATTTACACTTTTCCTACGCATTTATCTTCGTTACGCGCTAAAACGAAACCCACGAAAGAATTAAAAAAACAAAACAAAAACTAAGCTTCTCATTGCATTTACACTGTACTCTGGCCGTCCAATTGAACGGACGTTTTCGAAATTGCAAAAACCCCGAACTGGCAATCTATATCAGTGTTAGACACAGGTTTTACAAACTGCCAAATTCATGAGGTCCACATCCATTTGTTTTCCCAATTGTAAAGCGGACAGCTGCAGGAAGGGCTACTGACAAATAATTATTTCCTATTTCGTTTGCATTTGCCTTCTGTTTTTATATCCAGGTTTATATCTCCCAGTCCATGATGTATTTCTGATTACAGGGCTATAAACTCTATATCTACACGACAAAACGGTCTTAATCCTTATGTCAACACAAAATCGAACATGGATGAATAGAGACACACACACACTGGGCAGACCACTATCACCGAAGAAAAAAAATTTGTTCTTGAAATTTCCTTTCTCTGAATTCAGGTGATAAATGATTGAATACAACAGTGTCGAGGCAGAGAAGCACTAATGACAAAACATCGGTTGGATCCGTGGAAATGAACAAATCTTGACGCACTTTTACAGTTTTAAATTTAAAACATGTGAAAAAAAACCTCGAGACTCATGGTACGTGATGAAAAGCAATAAAACAACCCTAGCGGAAGAGAAAAAAACAGCAAATACCCGGAAAAATGCTTTTGGAATCAAGTGCGTCAAATAATTGTAAGTTTTAAGGAAGTGTCGCACGTGACAAGAAAGACACGCAATGGGTGGGTAAGTGGGCAACTTAAGTGTTTGTCACGACACGTACAGGTGTCAACTCGATATTAGTACTTTGAAAAACGTGTTAGATATATTGACCGGTTCTAAGCCAATCGCATTGAAGCCGTATAACCTTCTCAATTGAGTTATATATTTGTTAAAAAAACTAATGATTCAAAACTGTTAAAATAAAGCACAAAGTTGCGAAATAAAAAAGAGATAATCTTTATAGGGACTAAACGAGTTAGAAGGAGGTACTGCAAGGAGAAGTTAAGACGAGATTTTGTGTGCTGTGCATGCAACTTCTCTGAGGTTCTACATGTAAGCTGTTAAAATATTAATATTCAAAGGTTCAACTCAATCTTGTACTGGCTCAGACAGGTGTATTTGCCCACACATTTCTTCTATCCTCTTCACAAGAGTCTGAATTCAATTCGCACAACTTAATGCTTGTGTGATCTAACTCATTGGCCTCTGCTGTTGGCTGTACCACTAGTCGATAACCAATCAGAAGACACTCAAGTCTAGTGAAGTACGTCATCAAGAGATCTTTTCGGATCTTCTCTCAAAGCGCGCAAACAGGCCTTGAGAGATATATACGTTACTTCGACAAGGCAACGTGCTGAAAATCATTTTATGCAAATTTTACGGCCTTAGCTAGGAACAATAGGGGGTTAGTCAAGTCCTTAGCCCTGATTACCGATCGCAATTTTAGACATAAAATGTATATAACAAAACATTTTGCGTGAGGCCGCAGCCCGCCGAATTGAATAACATAGGAGAATTGTTTAGGCCGCGAAACAAGAAATTGCATGTATTTGTGAAAACTGTGTTTCCTTGACTTTTGCATAGAACTACCATTAAGCTGTCAGAGTGACAGATGCTAATCAGGTGCCGTGATATTGAAGTTAGGCATCTTTCTGCTGTCACACTGCGAGGTGTTTTCGTATATCGTTTGACAACCTGTCGATCAAAAATTCTACCCATATGTCGTTGTATGTTCTTCAGAGCCATTTTTGGTGAGTGCTGCTTGAATGTAATCAACCAAAGCTTCCATCTAAAAAGAGTTCACAGTTTCAAAGGCAAGTATATTGATTTTTCCTAGTTTTAATTTTTATGCCTAAAATGGAAGACGCGGTTCATACATTTACGAGGGCCGGATTTTTGTTACAGACAGAATTACTTTTAGCTTTGCGGTTTTGCTGTTTGTTGGGGACAAAAGCCGCTAAAAGCACTTTGTTTGTATTTAAACCTCACTATTTTTCAAAAGAGGAAAAATCAGTTAACCTGGCAAGTCTCATTTCCAATTGTGAAATGTAGCTATCATTGAACTTTCTAATCATTCGGTATCTTAACATGACGGTTACAAGTTGCTTTTTGGCTAAACCGGTGCGAAATTTGATCCCATCGCTTTCTTGGCTGACCAATTTTATTTTTCACCTGCTCTGGCAATCTTTAACTGAAGGCAAACCAATCCCCACATTGTTCAGCATTTTATTAGTAAATTGCTTCATAAAACCTTACAGCAAAGCTTAGTTCATAAGTAGGTTTTCAGGTAAGCTGGATAATTGGTAGGAATATATGTGTTTTCGCATTTTTAACACAGTGAACTGATCAAAATATCTATTTCATTTTTAACCCATCGTGAAGCAAAAGATTACCATATGTAAGGTTGTTTGGATAAGTTCTTGATTTGGTTGACGTTCTATTTTAGACATTTCTATTGTGCGTTGATCGACTATTCTGTAAGCCCACTAAAATTTTCGTAAAAGAGAAGAAATTTGAAAATAATACTTCGAAGGTCAGAGGTGCGCATGTGTTAAACCTAGTGATCTAAGTCCTAGCAGTTTTGAAAGGGATCGTGTTTTTTTATGCCGGTAATTATGGAATCCCTCTTTTGGTTCCTTTATTTTACATTGCATCAAGAGGGAACGGAATTCCACCTTCATTTAATCGACATTTTTCTCTATTTCGGCGGGAGATGGCCATTAACCAAAATTGGCTAGAATCCACATGAAATTGTCCCAAAAATACAGATATTTCTCTTCTTAATTCGTTTCGCATATGACCCACTCAAATCTGGAGAAAATTTTCGTCGATTTTGTTTATGCTTGCGGCCATCATTTTAGTTTCCAAAGAGATAATTACTTTAAACTTTAAATTTCGGTAAAATGATTTATTTATTCAGTGAAAAACAAAGTCTGCATGACCAAGAAGGCATAAAATAATCGTTGCTTTATTCCGGAGTCTTAAATAAATAAAAGAATTCAAGAATTGCACAAAAAATATGTCGATAAAATAATAGCAACAAGCTCAGCTAAAATCGCACAGAGGACCAATGATATTTATATTTTAATATGATTAATATCAAGTGTATGAATATTGAAGAAAATTACGAAGGAGAAAAATCTGACGGTTTTATTTTAAATTGATAATAAATATGAAACTGCAGAAAAACTGTCAGCTATTACAGGCGACATCTCATTAGAATACCTTGTGTCATTTCTTAGCTTGTCATGGTTTCAATGAATCAAAGTAAATAATGTTTTTCGTTTGCAAACATTCATTGAAAGCAATTGTATTAAGTTTTATTTCGTTCGGTACAGACAGCTAAAACCGGTAAACAGAAAGCAAACCTTAGCTTTTCTTTTATGAGATCTAGAATAGAATTTAAAAAATCTTGAAATTTTTCTGACAATATAATAAATGCTAAAAACCTTTATGCGTATCCAGGAAACATTTTATTAAGAAAAACTGAAACTGATTGGCTAGTAGAACACATCTGTGTCAATTGTTTGGTCAATATTTCCGTATACCTTTGAAGGTTGATAAAAAAAACAAAATTCGTTTGCAGCAATATTACTATTATAAAAAACGTCTTCCACCGAAAATAGTTGATTAACTCAACCTGGAAGACATGAAACTTAAAATAGAACTAAGGAATATCAAGAAAAAACAATTTGAAGAAAAAATTAATCAATCAGCCGATTATGGCTTAATAACATTTCCTAAATTTGTTCCGATTATTATTCTTTGGTCTTCTTCAGGTCGTTGAAGAAATTTTTTTTTTCTCCAAATTTCAAGGCCACCCAATAATTTGCGCACAACATATGTTGATGCTTTATTTAACAAATAAAAAAGCCTAAGCCGTGTATTCCATTGTCATAAAACACGACGGGCATTTGAGAACACGAGGGAAATGTAAAAATCACGGGCCGCAGGCGAGCGTTTTCTGCATTTCTCGAGTGTTCTCAAAAGTCGGGAGTGTTTTATCACAGTGTAATACACGGCTTAGGCTTCTTCATCTGCTTTATGATATAGATTTTACGCGCGCAAAACAATAAAACACGCTTTTTCTATGTTTTATACCCTGATAAAACATGGGTTTTCGACCAATCAGAGGGTTCTATCTATATCATAATAATAATAACAATAACAAGCTAGATTAGTCGCAACAATATGGTAGAAATTAATTGCACGAAACCAAAATTTTCAAGAAAAAGAGCTTAGTGTTCGTAATGAAAATACGTTTGAGGAATTCTAGTTTCTCTCTAATCACGTTATCCGGTCAATATTGTGGAGCAAAACGGAAAGGTAGGCACAAAATGGAATCAACTCTGAGTGTGTGAACAAAAATTGGCGAATTAAATTCTTGAATAAGATAATCTCATTTTATCAACTGGGTTGATAATGTGAATTGGCCACCGTAAACTGGAGATTCGAAAGCTGACGTTTCGTGCGTTAGCCCTTTCGTCGGATTCGCTCCCGCAAAGGGCTAACGCTCGAAACGTCAGCTTTCGAATCTCTTTACGGTGACCAATTCACATTATCAACCCAGTTGATAAAATCAAATTATCTTGTAATACTCCCCACCGACGCAGCACCACAGTTTCTTTAGAATCTTACCCCGTTTGAATAAATAACTTCCTTCTGGCCTCAGTTGTTCGAAGGCTGGATAACGCTATCCACTAGATAAATTCCCCCTGCAGTGGATAGTATTGTTACATGTATATCTGATGGGTAGAGTTATCCGCCTTCTAAACAACCCTAGCCTGAGTGTTAGCTTTTGAGGAGCAATCCGACAACAACAACAACAACTAATTTTCTACGTAACCATAAATACCCATAGTGCTGGAAAATCGTTTAAACTGAAATAACTAAAACAGTAATCGGGTTATCGTGAACATATACATAACAGGGTTAAGATAGAGTGATCAAGTTACATCAGTTTGATTTGGAAGAAGAATATTGCCTAGATCAGAGTAAGATGATGAATTTTGCTAATTGAATATTAACATAAATATTTGTAGAAGACAAAAGTTAAATTCGTCGAAACAATATTTTTTTATTTTTCTATGAGATTCGTTCTTTAGAATAGAGTATTTGATGCAATTTATAGGAAATCAGTGATTAGATTTACAAATAAGACAGAGGAAAACGTAGGACATATTTTGCTCAGCAAGGCCTAACTCTCGATCTCTAGATTAGATCACAGTTGCCCTGTCGGTCTCCACCGACCGACAGCGATGCACAAGGTGATCTGAATATGAAATTCGTAGGCTTCAATCCCTCGCTCTTACTATCATTGCAGCATTACACACAACAGTGTTCCAGGCGCGAACAGTTCTCTGCTCGCTTATTAGATTAAATACTTTAACGCGAGTCATTTTTGAAGGAGTTTTAATCAGAAGTGTCATATCCTCGATCCTGATTATGTGACAACGATACATTGAATTATTGTATGTACAAAAGGTTTGTATTAATGACTAAATATTTTAATTTTTTTCATGCAAGGTTTTAAATAACAGAGCATATATCGTCCCAGCACCAAGAAACCACAGAAGGTATCTGCCACAACCATGAGTGACAGTGCTGACTTGGTACTCATTTCTCTGTTCACGATTTTAGAAATAGTCTGCCTGACTTTCAACGTGTTGGTCTGTGTGGTTCTTTATCGGAGCAAGTCGCTGACAATACCAATGAACAACTTAATTTTCAACCTTGCAATATCTGACGCTCTGACTGGTTTGTTTATACTACCGCGTCACGTGATCTTCAGCAAGCCCGCATTTCAACATCCGACAGACACCACAGGAGACTACTTCTGCAAGTTCATAACCGGGAGTGGAATCCTGTGGACAAGTTCTACAGCATCGGGTTTTCTCCTCATCGCTATTGCTGTCGAACGCTATACCTCTATCATGGTTGAAAACCGAAGCGCGCCGATTACGTCTTCACATATCAAGGGCGTTATCGCGTTTTGCTGGATTTCTGCGTTCGCGGCGAATTTACCAACGCTGATCGTGTTTGCTTATGATGAAAAGAGCGATTTTTGCATGGAGAATTGGCCAAGCTGGGTCTCTCCAAAAGCCTATGTCATGGTTATTTTCTTCTTGGGTTCGAGTTCGGTCGTCGTAATGTATGTGTTATACTCCCAAGTTATTTACACGTTGTGGAATCGCCAGCGGAGGGCGACGGAGATCTCTCAGGCAGCCAGACTACGTGCGAGGAAAAATATTACCAAGTTGTTGGTTTTGGTGACTTTTGTTCATACACTCTGTCGCCTGCCGAATTACACGACCTATTTACTAGCATATTACGCACCCGCGGTCAGTTATGGCTCCAATACATACAACATCACGGTGCTTTTAATTTTACTGAACTCCGCAGTGCATCCGTTCATGCTGTGCTGGAATATGCAGGGCTTCAGGAAACCCTTATATGTGTTGTTTTGCTGTAGCCATGCCAACAGGGTGTTTGTCGAGCCTGAGCCCTCCCATGTGGGTGGCCATGAAGCGAGCCGACTGTCCGTCTTCCATTTGAGAACCAAGGAAGAGGCACGGCCATCCACAGCTTCATAAATGTTGAACCAATCGATAAATTGACGCTCCAACATTAAAGCTCACGTTGAGATTGGTCATTTGACCAAGTAGGATACTTCATGGTAAGCAAAGACCAGGTTATTCTTGACTTGCACGTGACGCCATCATTTTCTAAAATCTAAAACTAAAGAGCCAACAAAGTTTTTATCCTCATCAGGCATAAGAGGGGATAAAGTTATATCTGTTTACAATTTTTCGGCTCAGTAGCTTGCTTCGTCTGGAAACCAGCGCATTCTGAATTTCAGAACTTTGACGGTGCGCGACATAAAGTTACAAACGCGTTTACCGAAAAACAATACTTATCTCGTTATTTTTAGCATATTCAGAAGTTAAAGTAACAGGAAGAGAGCTAATGTAAGTGCTTGTTTTTTCAGTACAGATAATCAGTCGCTTAGATAGCCACAGAATATCGGCTCTCGGTCATTTACGCACGGACCTTACTGCACTCGGTTTACACTGCCGAGACCTCGGGCAGATATTTTCCCACAAGACGCTAGCGCTTGATTAAAAAGATAAATATATTTATCTACATGTATTGTTGTCAAAGAAGTTCACCAACAGTAAACTGATTTTTTAATACAACTCTTGGAGTCAAGTAACGAAGACTCCTTGCACGTTAAGTGAATTAAATGATTAAAATTAAAGATAAACATCGCGTGGAACTGGCCTATGCATTAAGCAATAGAGCACTTTTTCGGTGTTTACATAGCCTCGTCAAAAACACAAGGGAGAGGATTTTTTTGAGAATTCAAGACATTTATGCAAACTCGAGAAGCGGTCGAGGGCTTAGTTTGAACAACTCCCACACGTTTACGTCTCAACCTCAAAAACGAAACTCTCCTCACAATTTTTTATAATGTTCTGCTATATTGGTTTTGAAAATTTAATAGATCGAGACAATATTCGTTAGTCAAAGACTGTGTATTATTCCTATCGACCAGTATCAAATGCCCGGTGCTTGACTGCTAGGCGATCACAATACTACTGCAAGATGAAATTCGGTTCATTGACCGATTCGTGAAGGATGCCTGAGCTTTGCTGGATATTCCTCAAATCCTTTTTACCTATTCGTACATGTTGCCCACTCTGAGCCAACCATGTACAAGAGATTATCAAGGTAAGAGAGTGAATCTCAATAAAGGCCTCCTACCCATGGCCAAGGTAATCCCTCTTAAGTTATTTTTAGCCGGACATGGTGCCCAGTTCTTCCGAGGATTTTACTCGTGCGAAGCGTGGGGAGGCGAAAAGCGACTCTCTCGCAACTATCAGAGACGAAATGGCGGGACTGTGCGAAGTCATTTAAAATGTTTTGATTTATAGCAGAGATCTTTTCTTCACTCAGCTGTCGTTTTCTTCGGCGGGCTTTCATTTGCGTTATGCTCGTTTGGCTCTTCATCCTTGCCGTTTACTCGGTTTTAGGGAGTTTAATGTGTAAACTACAACAGCAAGTGTAACGAGTACAGTGGCTGTGTAAGCGTGCTTTATAGTTCTTTGTTTATTTCTTTGCCCTTCTTTACAAAACAACAAAGTAAAATAGCCAAATTCTACCCATTCGAGAGATTCATAGGTTGATTACAAAGTCGTTATTTAATCGACGTTGTCTTTGACTGTATTGCCGTCGTTGCTTAAACTTCCTTTTGTTTCTTGGATGGTGAGCGTCTGTCCGCATTTTCGACCATCCGTTTGTTCGGTTACCCAGCGTGTTTGGTGTTTGTTTGGTTTGTAGTCGCTTTTCTAGTCATTTCTCTGCCTCGCCGTTTATTCAGTTGTTACTGTTTGTGCAGGGGAGACATCTGTCTCTAATTGAAACTCCTATTTAAGTTTCGAAATGTATTAAAACATAGCGTAGGCCGAAGCTCCGTCCCTTGTAGTTAAAATGTCAGAGAAGACATCCCCACAGCGTGGGAGGTTTTTCCTTCGCTTTCAAACGAAACGAAGCGAAACTTAAACAGATCCTTTATTAAAACATCCACGCAGTGCGTGAGTAACATTCGCTAAAGAACTGGTACCATGTCTAAAATAACTTAAGAGGGATTACCTTGGGTAGAAGGCCCATATGAGGGATTCATTCTCTTACCTTGATAATCTTTTGCCATGTAACAATAAAGAGTTCTAATAATCACAGAGACAAAAGTCCTCAAAAGAACAACGCAAAGATAAGTGGGAGCCAGCTGGGAAATGTGGGTTGTGTCCTTGTTAGAAGAACAACCTTTGCCACGTACCAGTGTAATCAAACCAGTTCATATATATTTGGTACGTTCTCAGAGAGGCGACAGTAAACAGAGCCACCGCAGCAAAATTTCTCGGTCTGCACTGAGCCAAGTTAAAATGTTCTCGGCGACGCTCAATTCAGTTCAGAGGAGGATAAACTAAACAGTTGACAGAATACGTGTTATCGCTGACTCTACCCACAATGCACCACTGCTGATTCAAATAGTCGTAACACTCGACCGAGTTCACTCCGCGTCCACCAAAACAATAGATCTTGTTCTTGTAGACCACGTGGCCAAACTCACTTCTGTTATCGTTTAACTGCGCAGGTGCAGACACCCATTTCTCGTCTTTAGGATTATACACCTCCATGCTCTTTAAACTTTGGCGATCACTCCGTCCCCCAAATACAAAGATACTTCCTGCCCAAGTAGCCACCCCCATATTGAAGCGAGGCTCTTGAAGGCCTGGCAGCTCTCTCCATTTCTGAGACCTCAAGTGAAAGCGTTCTATGGTGGTCAGCAGACCATCGTCATTGAGGCCTCCCACGACATAAATTTTACGACCCAAGACGACCACACCTTAAAAAGAAAATTAGTTTATGTGTTTGGTATGAACCGAAGTGGCCCATTGAATTACGGATAAAACTGCAAAGTAGCATAAGCATAAGCATAATTTATTCACGATGAAAAAAATAAACGATAAAAATACATCATGAAAAGGAAACACAAGGTAACCCTATAACGTTTCCAGAAATTAAAAACTACTGACAGCTTCATATATAATTACATCCTTAGGATAGAACTATTACATATTTACAAATTAAGAAAAGACTTCAATCTGGTTTTAAAAATGTTAAAAGATTCAGCTTCAACTACATGCAGTGGTAGGTTGTCCCAACCTTTACTATGTGAACAAAACAATGACTATTTATAAGAATTTACTTTTGCGCTTTTCACAAATAAATTAAAATGATCATTAGCACGTGTCCAGGTATCTAAAGCTAGTTCGAAAAAGTCGCTAAAATTTAAACCATTTAGGCCAAATACGATTTTACAACACTCTACAAGGCAGATGTAGTGTCTGCGTCTCTCTAAGGTGGGTCAATTTAGAATTTTGAGGCGGTCATCATACTCCATATTTCTCCTCGTCTTTATCCTAACATACAAACATACAGACAAACGTCTAAATGAACAAACGAACGACAGATTGGGCCACCGACCCACCGATGAACGAACAAACTGTAGAACTAAATAACGAACGAACGGACGGACAAGCAAACCGTGGAAAAGAACAACTGAGCGAAAGAGCTAAAAAAAGGATAATGGGTCGAACAAGTAAAGGGGAATAAGTGAGTTAGTGCATGAGTGAGATTGCGAGTTCTGCTAGTTAGACTTCAAACTTAAACTTAAGCCTACAAATTAATTTCATTTTTAATATAAAAGAAGACTTAGAAAGTTTTTGAAGCAAAGATAGAGGTAGAAAACGAATCAATATTACCGATACATCGTCGAGGCCTGATCATCTCCGGCAAGGAGACCCATATTCCCAGGCACACATCAAACTTGTGCGCAGCCAAGTCATCAGGTTTACCACCAAACACATAGATGTTGTGTTTATCAGAACACACTCCAGCTTCTCGTACGGAACAACCTGAAATGGTAAGCATACTGTCATGCTATGGTTAACTATTTCTTCTGAGATTTATACTAACTCAGAATACACCTTAGAGCCAATTTTTATTTGACTGCCGCTAAGTAACTGGTTTTGTATATCACTACGCCACACGATTGGCTTAAAATCTCGCGCTACTTTCTAATCCAATCAGAAGCTAAACCGAAAAAACTCGCGCCACTTTCTCGTCCAATCAGAAGTAAACCATTTCCAACCGTAACACGTCCACAAGCGTTTTCCCGCGCTTTGCGTTCGCAACAAGTATTTACTTCGAGTGCTGATTGGTTCATTGTGTTGCCTGTGTCTTTTGTGATTCGCTAGAGTGATTGCTATGGTTTTGGTCTTTTTACGACCCTCAATCGAAAACTGTTCTGCCATCATGGCTGTGTTTGGTTTTCGTGCAGACACTGACACCTTACCTTCACCGATCCACGTCCATTTTCTTGTAACCGGATTAAACCTGTTCACCGCCATTTTGGATACAACATACAACTCGTCCTGCACAATAACTGCACAGCGGTAATTATCATATCTGCCAACATCCGATGACGCAAGCTCAGGGCAAGGCACGCATGCGCTCTTTTCCTCGTCAAACGTGTCAACCCGGTTTGTCTTCATGCTGAATAAGTAGATAACCTTGCGTGAGTTCCGCGGTGTTCCTGGATCGTTGTTTTCTTGGGACAGTCGTCTTGATGCGAGAGCTTCCTCCACATCCGAGCGGCATCTTCCTTCACCTTCAACAAGCTCGGGAAATACTCGCGTCTTGAGAAATTTTGTGCTGATTTGACGAAATCGGATTGTTTTTAAAACCACGTCCAGGTCTTGATCCCTAAAGGGTAGTTTTAAGACAAACATCAGTTTATTTGTCGAAATGTGAAATCCCACTGTATGCACACAGGTGAGGTATCCACGAAAAATACTTCTGGTTAAATGATGATCTATTTTTGTTGCGTGGTTTCTGGAAGAATCGTGTCACCACTTAATTTTGTGTCTGTAGATAAAACCCCTAGTGTGTGACCATTTAAATGAACGTTATTGAGCAGTACTTTCATGTGGTACTGTTTATTATGCTGTACGAGGTGGTTCTAACTTTTAAGTGTGTGGATGAAACCCTAGTGTGTGACCATTCAAATGAAAGCTATTGAGCAGTACTTTCATGTGGTACTGTTTACTATGCACACGATGGTTCTAACTTTTAAATCTGTGGATCACCCTAGCGAGTGGCCATTCAAATGAAAGCTTTTGAGCGTACAAGGTGGTTCTAACTTTTTTAGTCTGTGGATGAAACCCTAGCGTGTGACCATTCAAATGAAAGATAGTGAGCTGCGCTTTTTTGTACTACTGTTTTATATCCACACAAGCTGTATGAAACCTTAGTAGATCTCACCTATTTTTTGGATCATGCTTGTACCACTTCCACACGGCTTCATACACCCTATCCTCTCTCTTAACCTTCAGATTATTGCTACCGAGCAGAGTAGTTAACTGAAAGGCTGACAGCTTGACAAAATCATCCTCGTTGACGACTTGCAGGAAGTTCCATTCTATATACTCCATCGCCTTGCGTCTCAGCTGCTCAAGGTCCAAGGTTTCGGCTAATTGAAGAAACTCGATACAGTTCCGTGTTCTTAGATGATTGATAATGAATCGCTCGCAACCAATGACTGCCTCGTCGATCTAATGTTTAAAAAATATGACAAACATACAGAGTCCGTGAAATGGTTTGTTCACCCGATCAATTGTTTGTATTCTTCATGAAATACAATATAAAAAGTTCGTTATTGCTCGCGCAAAAAGCCCGTGTGCTGTCGTTTTGAACACATTTAGAACAAAAAAAAACCCAGATCATTCAGTTATAGAAATGAGATGTCATTTGTGATAATCGGACATAAATTAATGCTTTGCCGACATGGAACTGAGTGAGATCGCACTTATCACTCCTATGAACAACACGCACTTACCTGAAAAAAAAAACAAGCAAAATAAAACTAAAGCATTCCAGTAGCATGGTACGAAAAAACAGGACGATTAAAAATGGGGGGCGAGAGTATAAAATGACTAAAACACGGCTTACGACGAAGCATTTCAGTTATTTTGTTCAGTGACAGTATCAATATTGCTACAATAATCTTGTTTACAGCACGCGGAAAATAATGAAGCGGGTTTTGCCAGCAGATAGCACAAACCTTAATCACTTTCCTGTACGATACAGTTTCAGCGTCTAAGATTTAAGCCAATCAAATGTCGTAAAAAATTTCTTCCCCGTAGCAGATTACTTAAAACAAGGGAGTTTAAACGTCAAGAGAGTTAATGCCCTATATGGGCCTTATTGTCAAGGCTAATCATTCTCATGCTTTTTTAAGATCACTTCCGGCTTCGGAAACGACAGGTAGGTTTAGAAATAGTTAATCCCATGTAATCCTGTGACGTAAATTTTGCTCATGCACGTAAACGGCCTAGGCAGCTTTACATTCACTAAAACGACTGAGCGCGTGATGGTTAGAAATAACTTGAGAGAGAATACCTTGAGGGATGAACTCTCTTACCTTATCCTCGTTCGCTGAACTAAAACTACCACTTCATGTCAAAACACAGTTAATTACCTTCAAGTAGGACAACAGTTGCAATAACTCCGGCATATGATCCATATTCAAAACAAGTTTTCCCTCATACAAGAAATCCAGGACATTTAGCACAACTGACTTGTCAAAATTCGCTGGGATTTCCAGTTCATTGTAGCGTCGTGTACTTCCAATTTCCTCTTGTGCTGTCGCGAGCTTTTCGCGGAAGAGCGGGCAAGTCCCCGCTAAAACCACGCTATGCGCGGGAAAACGTTGACTGCCACTACAAAGATATGTGTCACAGAGTTCTTCTTTCGCCCGCATATCCTGAAAAACTTGGAAAGCTCTGTTACTGTGAATTTCAGAAGAGAAAATGATTTCGTTTGCTACTACCATTTGTGCAGAAGAGGTAAAATAATTTTGCTTTGAAGACATGTTGATAATGACCCCTGTTATTATCCAAGTTCCGATAACAAGAAAACGCTAAGAGACCTTTCAGTTTTTTCGTTATTACTAATTTATTTGTTTCTCTTGCCTTGCACATCAAATTTGCATCATTCAAAAAGTTGCATAATTTATGAGCAATCTTCAAAATTCTAGAAACGTGATCAAAGTCCATTTTCTCGTTGCAATATGAGAGACTGACAGACAGACGAGTGATGAGAATCAGCGAAATAATCAACTGAGGGAAATGATCTTGATGCACCATTAAATTCTTACAACTAAAAGCAACAACAATGTATGGCAATCATTAAGGAGAATTTACATTTCATTTCACTTCGTATGACAGGTGAACTAGCAACAAACGTACACAAAGGCATAAAAAATGAAAGTGCAAATTGAAACAATTACTAACTTTTTGTAACAATACTCCATATGTGAATTTCGCCGTAGATGAAAAAGTGTTAATTAAACTTGACTCTTTGTATTGTCATGATAGTATAATAACAACCACTTTCTTGTTGTCCGCGGATAACAAGTCCTTGCAAAGGTACGTTTGTCAATTAAGATTGGGTTGAATTCGACATTGCGGCGTACACACTCCGGTTGAATCCTATATTAAAACATTTAGAATGAGCTAATACGACACAGGAGGTCTTTACAAAACGCAAAAATAAAAGCAAACTAAACTCTACCAACTGACGCTATCTATAATGTTTTATTTTTCGTCCTTTTATAGCCGTTTCATATTTTCATATTTTATTTCTTTTTTTTTAAAATAAACCATTTGTTGTTGTTAGTTTTTCCGTAGTGTTGATTTTTTTCAGTCTCTTCTTAAGATAGTCAAGATACAAGCGAGAAAATATTTATTGCGAGTGGGAAAGAGCTCAAACCTCAAAGAGCTCTCTATTTTTCTTTCGAGGCTGGCATTTTTAAAAAAACATAACTGAATACTCTCAGAAGGTTTGAAATCTTGCCAGTGAGTCTTAGATAACTGCAAACGCGCGAATTTTTAGTATGCTATAATAATAATAATAATAATAATAATAATAATAATAATAATAATAATAATAATAATAATAATAATAACTTTATTTAAGTGTCGGGTGTATTTAGCACTGAAGTGCTAATCGGGGACACTGTAAATAAATAACTAAAATATGCAAATTGAACATAAACATGAAGAATCCCAAGGTCGAAAGATTTGTCCAAAGCCAAAAACGTTGCCATTTGGCATCAGTACTTTTGGGAGGTTTGTTTCAGTCTTTCCGTAGACTGAATTCCGTCTGCAATAGTTTTTAAGTGTGAGTCTGGCCATAAAGTTTGTAAGTGTAATTGAGAACATTTAGCAATTCTCGTAAAAGGAGGGGGTTATTCCATATATGGGCTATATGGATATGTGCCGGGGTAGTAGCGGGATGATCCTCAAATGGGGTATCATTTTTGCCCCTGTTAACCTGCGATCAGGCGTCCTTTTTTTTTCGTGGCGTACCTTCCCGCCGCGACAAAAAGAATAAGGGACGCCTGATCGCAGGTTATGCCCCTGTCGGCATAATTTTCCCGGTGTGATATTTAGATAGGGTGCCTAAATTGTACATCGGCCAGCTAAACTTGCAGTGCGTAAATGCCCAGCTAAACGAAAACAAATGATCTGTCGAAACTGAACTATTCGTATACTTCCAATGTTACAGAAACGAAATAAATTTGAACCTTCCGCGCTTTCTTAGTTTTTGTTTTTACCTTCGATAAGGTGTCATGTTTTGGGCTTTGGTCTTAAACTGGTAGAGTCAGGATCGCGGAACACACCGATCCAAAATTTACTGAAACACCCCCCACCTCCCTCCCTGGAATAATTTTATCACGGTATTCTTAAGTTCGCGGAATTTCATCTACTAGAACAAGATCATTTTAGAGTATCAACTACCGGAAGTGTTAGTTTTGGTATTAACTTTCAGCTTATTACCTATGCCTCGCTTTAGTTTTAAATTTAAGTTTTTAACTTTTTATTACAGTTATAACCATTTCGGTAGTCCAGTCCCTGGACTCTCCTTTTTTCCCACCCCATATAGGGGCTGAACCCGGGTTCAGCCCCTATATGGGGTGGGAAGAAAGGAGAGTTCAGGGACTAGACTACCATTTAGGTAGATGTATGATACAAACGAAACGTCAAAAACTTAGACCATGCGTTGACTATTTATTATGTTTTTAACCGCCGTTGTTTTGTTTACCTTCTGAAATTAAATTGTCTGAAGAACAAGACTATTTAGGATCATTTTAATCTTTGGATCGCCCGGCATTTTAGCTCATTTTCTAAGAGACCATTGTCAAGGGGTTTAAGGTTTACCGCGAAAAACTTTGAAAAGTTCAGCAGAAATTTACATTTTGATGAGGGCCAATCATAAACGTTTCTTGAAACAATGAGCAAAATAATTTATGCAAAACTTGCCGCACGTGTAACATTTCACCTCACCGGCCGGAGTTCGTGGAGTTTATGATGATTAGGAAAGCGTTTTTGTCGTAGAGTTGTTTAGTTAAAATGTTTGGGGAATTCGCAAACTTGGGAAGTTCAACAAGTACTTTTGGCTTTGTCTGGAAAAATGTTGTTTATAATGTTGGAAGCTCGAGGTAAGTTAACAAATGCAAGAAATCATGACCTTCGAACTCTCAGAAACTCCAAAGTTCAGTGCAAAGAAATTTGATTATTGTAGATGGTTTCGCTTCTCATACTGTGCTTGAAATGTAAATATCTGATATCGGTTGAGTATGCAGGAGTTGTTTGCATTTAACTCTTCTGAGAGCTGCGAAACTTGTTTGGTGCGCTACTGTACAAAAAGGATGGCGGCTGTGTACATGTACATTCCCACACTGCTCTGGGAACTAATAACACGCCAATTTAGGGACATTAGAAAAGCCGTTTTTCAGCACTAACAACATTGTGCATCATAGGCTTGGATATTTTAGAACCTTTCTGTGATTTTATGAGCCTGCATTAATATTTTCAGTGGAACTTTCTCCCCTCAACCTGAGGAATACGAAGGGTTTCACTGCCATGGGGTAATGCCCAGTAATGCCAGTACATTACAGTACAGTTTTACCAATATGCTGAGTCCTGATCAACCAGTTCAAATTTCATTAGCACACTGCTGGGCAATCGAAATATGATCAACAATATGATTGAAGCTTGGATCATCTGCAACTCATTCCGCAGGCTCAAATAAATGTGGTCAAATGAGACAAAATGGTGAGCTGTTTCAATTAATGTTTAATCATGGTGCAATCTCTGCTCAAAAGACCACAAGAGTCAATCTAAGGATTTTAATCCCTGCATTATATTTACTGATGCATTATGGATAAATGTATCATTTGCCATCTTTTTTTTTTAGTACTGTGGTATTCTCTCAATTTACAAGAATATACAGTTCCAGAAAATATCCATACTCCCCCCTCAGAAGGTATTGGAATTTCCTGGGGGTGGTGGGGGGGGGGGGGGGGGGGTTCTGTAAGGTCACAAAATTTTAAAAAATGCATGAAGCTTAAAGGGGCATTGTCATGCTATTTGGCAACTTTATAAATAGCGAGAAGGTGTCTTTGCATCAATTGAATTCCAAAAACTAATGATCTAGTTTTGTTATAAAAGACTATTTGAAGGTCCTGACACTGTTTCCTGTCACCTGTGAAAATTGGCTAATTTTTTTGAGTTTTGATGCTATGTATTCCAAAATTTCCAAAAGGAATTTATTATTGCTAGCCCTCTCTGATAAAATTCATATGATATCTTTGTCGTGGCTTTACCGAGGCACTTTGTTTATGATTAAAGCCTCAAAGTAATAATTTAAATTAGCACAGAATTGACCTAATTAGCAAAATCCTTGTGACACTGCTACTTTAATTGATATTTCCAGAGGGGTGGGAGGGTCTTAGAAAAACTCCCTTCTGTGGGGGGAGGTATGGATATTTTTCTGGAATTACACAATATTACATTGAAATTATTTTGCAAAATAGAGTGGACAATAGTAAGTTTGCTTCATTTCAAAGCCATACATCTAGTATACTAAACATTTCTCTCTCATATTTGATAAAATCCAATAAAAGAAAATTGAGATTTGAAATTCAAAGCTATTTAAAGAAAGCTACATTATTCTACAGTCGGTAAAAAGTGTATCTTAGTGGATCTATTTATTCTATGGTCCTGTGATCTGTACTGGGTAAGCAATCTGAACATTTTGGCCAAAGTGGAGGGAATAACGCTCTAATTTGGACAAAAAGTCTTGAATTGCTGAAGTTAACTTCTCACAGCCTTGAAAACTGTGATCTAAGAAATTACGTCTTTATAATCCTAAACACCACAATTAAATGGTCATTAATGAAATTCAATTCTTTTTTTCATTTTTTCCCCACAATTCCAATATCACCTGCACAATTACAGTGAATTTATAAAAGAAATTCTTTCAACAGTTTGTGGACATGATTTATGATGATGAAACAAGTTGTAAAGGATTGCAAAACAGCGTCAAGCATTGTTCTTAATTGCAACAGGTGAGTACTTGCACAGTTTTGCTCTCTAGTATTTCATACATCAGTGACCATAAAAGAAAAGGGAGAAGACTGTTGTGTGATATTACCCACTCAAAAATTGCTTGAATAACAACAGTTCCGGTGTGTTTTATTCAAAGGAACCATTACCTCTTAATAACTGTGTGTAACAACTGGCCTGCAACCACTCTTACTTCAGTCAGTAAGTCAGTGACATTCTAACTCAGTTGACTGGCTGGGGTATGCAAAGCTTTTGGTAGTCCATACAGACCCTACAGGAAAAACTTCATAAGTGAGTCTTCCACCATCACTCGTCAGTGCTTAGCAAAGACTTATTTTTAAAGGACCACTTGAGAATTGTTTTACTAATATCAGTTTCTATAATAACACAGTTAGTCTTGCAGCTGCCAGAAGTATTGTTCCTTAATTATCATGGTAGAACTAAATGGGTGTATCACTGTCCTTGCTGATTATACTTGGCAAGAAAGGATTAATTTATTTTGAATTCACCAACATTTTCTTAGAGGTTCTTTTCAAAAGTTTCAGTGAGCAGCCCTATCCTTTGTACATGAGAGTCCCCCCCCCCCCCCCTGAAAAAAAGTTGCAAACAAAAAAAATGAAATCATTGGACTTGTTTCTGCTAATACTAATATTAAAATGGAAGAGCCTCAGTGCATTTGGTCTGTACTTAAGACTTTGGTCAAGATTCTCCCACACAAAGCTTATGCTCGGTTACTAAGAACTAAATAAAATTGAGCGCAAAACACCAAAATATTTAAATAGACCATTTCTGAGTTCCCTTGAGCCTCTGTTTCAAAACGAGTCTAAGTGCGAAACCATTTTTATGAAAATGACTTTGATTTGCATGAAAATGAAACTGCATGCAGAAGTCATTTTCATATGAATGGTTTCTCACTTAGACTCGTTTTGAAACAGAGGCTTAGGAGAACTCAGAAATGGTCTATTGTTTTACGAATTGAAAGGAAACGCTAGGAATGGATGTTGTTTTATATTATATGAAACTTGCAAAGATTGCCAAAATGGCGTAAATTCTGGTCAATAAAAATATTTACTTTCATATGGTTTGTAATTGACCAAGCTGATATTCCTGTGTCTTGTAACAAGGGGATTACCCTGCGAGACAGAGGTTCCTTGCTCTTTCTTCACGGTGAGAGACGAGAGGAACAGGTTCCTCTCGTCTCTCACCGAGAAGAAAGAGCAAGGAACCTCTGTCTCGCAGGGTACAAGGGGATAAACTGCAACCGTTTAACCTAAAACATTATCTACTGAAAATGCTTTATGATTTACTTTATATCTGTGATTTTTCCTTCTAGATTCCAAGACAAACATCAGATAGCTCAGAGAGTTACCAAAGAGTAAAGCAAGACAAAGCGATCTAGGCAAAGCAGATTGTAATAAAATGACTTTTGGCAGGAAAATATCCGACAGAAAATGTTTTTTTAAGTAGCTGAGGAAAACTTCGACAAAATTGTCGTAGAATAACAATTCGCGCTTTAAAAGCAACAACAACGAAAAAGTCTTTTTACAGCAATTTTGTCTTCGATTACAAGAATTTGGTCTTTCAAAGCCACCTGGAAAAAAGTCGAAAAAACCTAAGCTCTTTTGGTGGGAGAATTTTTCTCGCGTAACGATAGATTGCGCTTTTAAAAGAGACCCCTTGAAAAGTCGGGGAAAAAAAACTAAGTCTTTTGGCGGGAAAATTGTCCTTAGAAAAAAAAGGTCTGCGCTTTTGAATGGTGTCTGGTTTGGAGTCAAAAATACACTAAGTCTTTTGGCGGGAAAATCTTGCACTGTGCAACAGATTTCGCCCATCAAAAGGTCAAAGTATATGTTTTGATTTCTGACTAAACTCTGTTCAAAAGTGCAGAACTTTTTTTCTCTTTGGCAACCCTACATAGTCAAAAAATAGTAAAAGAGATAGCCTACATTCTGACTAGTTTCCAGGCCCCTTTTAAAAGCGCAACTTTTTTTGCAAAATGAAACAGAAGAGAACTAAAGCAAGAAATAGTTGTAAAATATTTTATTGTTTTCTTTAATGTAGTTTACAACATTTTATTGGTGGTCGTGTTATTAAAGAAGTTGAAAAACAACAAAGTGTTAAAATTATTTGTGCACACTGTTAAGGGGAAGAAACTAACTCTGAAACATCTAAAATTATTACAAGGATTTCCAGAAATAATAATAGAGTAATTCTGGCAAAAACTAACAGTGAAATGTCTAATCGAAACTAAAACTACATACAGAGTAGTGAAAAAAATATCCCTGTTCTGCGAAGCAGAATTACATTGAGATTCTAAGTCAGCTCATTACTATTTTTACATCAGTTTCAAATAAACATTTGTTCTTGTTTTGCATGAAAATGCTACGCGTTCACTTGATAGCTTCTTCCAAAAATTTACTGAAACATAAAATGGCACTGGATAGTAATTACTAGCGGATCCATGTTTAAAACTGAAACCACACGAAAATTACTTCTCATACGCTAGCTTTTAATTTTCAAAATTTTTTTTTGTGTAGTTTACTGCTTATCAAATACAGCGACATCTGGTGACATAGTCCTGAGACAATTCCAACTAATTTGGCAGTGAACAAGCTAGCAAAAATTTCTTCCAAAACATCTTAATCGAAAAAATCAATGTTTTAAATCGAAACGTCACGGAATATACAAATAATTTATTTGCTAACTTTTAGTTTTCAAACTTAGCTGTGTATTTAAGTGCGTGTCCGAATTTGGCTGCAATCAAACAGCAAAATCTGGCCAGATAGCGCATGAAAAAATTTGACCTGAATAGGTGAAACGACACGGAATTTAAAATTCTTGATCTGCAGAGAGATTCGAGTGTAGTTTAGTGCATGCTGAATTTGATTGCAAATGGCGAGATTCAAAACAATTTCAGCTGACTGCGGTTACAAGCAAACGACAATTTTCTCCAAAAAAATTCTTTTAGTATGTGGTTCCAGTTCAGTAACATGGATCCGCGTTCACTCGATCTATCTTTCAGTCTCGAGTTCACGGTATAAATTCTCTTTCCTTATTCCTATACGTTTCCTCTAGCATAAATTGTGAGAATTTGTCGATAGATCAACTTTTTTTGTTGCTTTTCTGCTTAACAACGTTCTGATTTCGTGAGGAGAAATTTACTGTCGATCAGTCACGGTTTCTAACGATACACGTATCTGAACTGTTTTCTTTCACCTAACCAGGAATCACACAAGCATGATTCAAAAGCTCTTTCATGTCAGCAGGCATCTGGCGTCCAAAAGGGCTCAAGACATTCCACCAATGCAGGAACCCATGACCAATGAGAGTCCAGAATCCACAGCAAGGATTGCTAATGAAATATAAGCAAAAGCTTCGGCGCCTCATGGTCCTACAAAACAACAACACCGGACTCAAAATGGTCATTTTGAAAACGTCGACTTATCATATTATAAGGAGAGCAACAGACAACAGACAAATAGTTTCCTTTAAATAGTGAACTGTCATCAACGCGTGTTTTAAATTTGAGCGTACTATTTATTTAAGCAATAGACCACAAGTTTCTATGGTTTATAGGCTGATAAACCACGCGGGATGTTGGTAGAACACGAGAAGAATTTGTAAATCACGAGCCGCAGGCGAGTGATTTACGAATTCTTCGAGTGTTCTACCAACATCCCAAGTGGTTTATCAGCCTATAAACCATAGAAAATTGTGGTATATTGCTTTTATATAATAATTTAGAAGACGCGCGATTTTTCCATGGGTTTACCGGCACAATAAACCACAGCTGATTGACCAATCAGAGCGCGCGCATTGATTTTGTTATTGTATAAATGCGAATACATCCTAACCGAAAAAGCATTAAGTGAAATCAAAATAAAATCTGGTCGAAATCTCCCCTTGTGAATCTTTTTTTTTAACAGCTTTATTGACCATTACACATTTTACATACAAAAAGATAACTAACCGAGAAGAAATGAAATATATATGCAAAGTGATGTGAAGTGATAAAGTCAAAAGGGCAGGTGCGAACGGGACACGAGGACCCATGCGAGGCACCCATGGTTTCACGTTGCTAATAATTAACGAGCATCATAGCGAGTGAGCGAGTGCGACTTTTGAAGGTCATCCAAGGTCACCCAACTCCGGAGGGGAAGATAAAAAGAACAGTTTTCTGTTTAATACTACGATGAAGACTGACGAGAAATAAAATTCAATCCGACAAGTTAGCCATCTGTCCTTAAAAAATGTGTAGCGTGGAAGAAGTCTGCAAACATACTCCCACAAGACACTTCAGTTTAATTTAGAGTTTGACCGTGGAAATCTCAGTTATGTTTTCCGGTAAGAGAGGTTTTCACAACTGAGCCCGCAATGCAATATCATCATAGCCTGCGAAAACAGCTGTTTTGGCAGGCTAATATCGTCAAGATTTATCTCTTCAGATCAAAAACAATTTTTGAATCTCGCTCAGAGGTCCTGTGAAATATAATTTGTTTGCCAGATTCAAGCTCATGTCTTTTCGCATAAAAGTGGTCTCCAAAGATTAATGAAGTCTCTACTAAATGCACGAAGGTCGAAGATTCAACAGAAGTTTCCGGCAATTTCAATTAAAGAAGAATGGAAGGAATGTACAAAAGCAGAAACAGCAACAAGAAGCAATTTTTGTAACAGGAAAATATTCCAATTCCTGTTTTCAAGCTCAAGTTCTTTTCCAATTTTACGTTATACCAAATTCTCAGCACTGAGATTAAAGGAAATGTGTAGCAGAAAGTAAGGAGAATGTAAATTTTGTGACAAAACGTTGTGACTGAAAGGTTCAAGTTACCAGGAATATTCGGCGTCATGGATCACGCCACTGGGTCTGTGTTCGTTTGATCGTCATTTCTCAGTCCTAGAAAAAGGATAAAATTAAGAAATAAATTAAATTGCACAAGTTAATTGCGATTGTTTAGAGGAATACCTAAGCATTCGACGACCTTCGCTAATTAAGCCCGTCTTGGTAAAAATAAGGCATATTTTGAACATGCCATTTCGTTGCTTTGAACAAGTAGAACAGTAAAGCATACTAAAAATGAGCGAGTCCAAAATCCATTTTAAAGATTAGAGAACAATATAATGACTCAATTTTATCAGTCCTTTGAACGTTTTCTATCACAGAAAGTCAATACCGGTCGAATGAATTCACAAATTGTAAGGAATCTCAAACGACGACGTTCATTACTGAACAAGGTTTAACTAATATTAAGAGTGCTAATTGATTTGAAATTGCTACCGACTATTCAAAGAGGACGTTAGACCAAGAAAAAAAAGACTCGGTTACCTCTACCAAATACGTTAGTTTTGTGCACAGTTCTTGCCTTGACAAGGAGTAAGAACCTGGGGTGATCTTATTTGAAACGCCTTGCAAGGTTCGCCTGGAGTAAATTCTGACTGTAGGTGTTGATGTTTGGTATAACAGCTCCAAACGAAAAGACGGTACAAATTAAAAGCTTGGTACTTGTTCCTTGAAGGGGCCAAGAGTAAAGTTAGATTCCCGCTAGTTAATTTCTAGAACATGATGGTTGATGTACGACCAAGAAACTCCACGAGGCAAATGTTTCAGCGATGTATAATTTACAATTTAAATTTGCACACGTCTTGCGACCACACACCTCATGGCTGATTAAGGCAATCATTTGATTGGTTCGTCCTCTTATTTGAGTCCGTGCGGGGATATTTAAATTTCACTCGTGTATGAAGAAATAGTAAATGTTTTCTCTTGAACTTGAGCAAAATCGATACCTGCGGTAATTAAATATTCCGACAACTATTATTCTGATCACAAAAAGAAGAAAATAGGAAGCTTATAATCATGGATACAAAAACCGCGCGGTGAAATGTAAAACACAGTTTTGTTCATAAAAATAAGGAGAAGCTTAATTGATCGAGAAGTTCAGCGTGTTGTTGAGAAGAGTGAGTGGATGCGGTTTTTGGTGTTGTTGTTGTCACAACAATTACAAGGTCTTAGATTTTTTAAATCTTCAGTTTCTTATGAAAGTAAACGCTTACAGCGTCTTACTTTTAAGTTTTTATGTCTGTATGGTTAGAGAGTCTTACAATAAGTGATGTACGATGATTGTTAAAAATTGGGCTAAACTACAGAAGACAGGATCATTTATTTACATCTCACTGAATCACAAAAGTGCTTATAGTGTCAGTGCTTCGTTCTTCAAAAGATTTTGACACATGTAAAGCAGGTGGTACGAAGTGGCCCTGCATTCTGTAATTGCTCCAAAAATTGTCAAAATGAGAGCTAAGGCTTGTAAACAAGCGCGGCAGAAATTTGTCCACGCGCTATAGTTAAAATGCGGAGAAATTTTTGGAAAAAATACCACAGGAAGACAATTACTTGACTTATCGTGTCTACTTATACTCAAACGAAGTAGCCTCGCCTGTACGTACAACACAATTGAACATTGTAACACTGGAATAAACAGAGTTTCTACGAAAAAAGTTTTCGGTGAGAAAATAATGTATTGCTAAAATAGAAACATTAAACCACTTCTCCCCCCCCCCCCCCTTCCCTTACCTTTCCCCTGCATACTCCGAGCAATTGACTCTCTGTCATACCCAGGAGATGAGAATTTGACACCACGAAATCACAGCGGAAATATTGGAGCTAGAGACACTAGAGGAATTTAAGGAACACCGTGTTC
This sequence comes from Platygyra sinensis, assembly GCA_019787425.1. Taxonomy (NCBI): domain Eukaryota; kingdom Metazoa; phylum Cnidaria; class Anthozoa; order Scleractinia; family Merulinidae; genus Platygyra; species Platygyra sinensis. Next base: position 16,842 of record JAHPZR010006693.1, on the reverse strand, counting down.
TATTCGTTTGTGAGATCCTGGCTGGAGAAGAAGTGCTTGGAAAAGCTGCCGGTAAATAATCAATTATTCATGAAATATCCACTCAGGAAGCTCAAAATTCAAGTGTTACTAATTACAATTTTAGCCAATATTTTCCACGTCTGCCGTAAGTAGGCGACAAAACCGTGAAAATTCCCCGATTTTAAGAATCACGCTCGCCCTTTGGCCGCGCGGTTAAGAAAACCATTTTCTGTTATTTCATGACGTAAAACGCATCTCAAGCGTGTTACAAGTTTTCTAGGTTAACGCCATTAAAAAGTAAAAAAGTTCTTGCTCTGTTTTCAGTTCCTTGAGAGTTTTTAATAGGATTAACTTAGTCGATTAGTTACCAAGGGCAACACTGGTAGATTAAATGACAAAAATGTACAGACTTTCTAACTGCTATACTGCCGTTTTCATTCATTTTACTAAAAAGACAACCTGTTGAAGCTTTTACAACCCTAATTAAGCGAGCTTTGCTTTGTAGCATGTCCCTTGAGATTTTATATTAGGACTAGTTAACATGGGCAATGCTGACCTATTAGATAAAAATGTAAGTTTAGAAATTTTGGAGCTGGGTTACTGCATACAAAAGTTTCTTTAAGCGTCAGATGAATATGATAACAAAGCAATACACATTCCAACCCAGTGACTACCGGATCACAGCTAACTGATTTTCGTGCTCCGTTTTTTCCCAGGCAAAAAAATTTAGATGCCTGACTTAATTAAATGACGTACATTGAAATTATAATCACAAAAGAAAAATGAGTAATTTTGAAAAATTATTTTTTTCCTTTTGTAAGGCGATTTAACTCTTTGTGATGGTTCGGTTCGACTGCAAACAGACAAAGATGAGTATATTGACTGTGGCAAGAGCCACGGCAGTACGCTTTGTTAGTTAAAGAGTGGAAAGCATGTTCACACTTGTGTATCTTGTGAAAGTTTGGTTTATTTTCAGTGTTTCATTCGGCGAGGCAAGCTATCAGCCGTCCATTCACTGGGATCCAAGAAATCCATTGTGAGTTCTGTTGTTTTTATATACAATATTTCGAAGTTCACAAGTACTTCAAGTTAACGGCTTTCCAGGAAGATTCAGAAGACGAACTGTTAATGCAACTGAATTCAAAAGTCAATGAAGATGTGTTACGATCTAACTAGACAAATATCTGTGTGTATAGGATCTTATTTACTAACCGAATCACCAGTTATATAAGTTACTTTAATTTTTGCTTGCTAACTTGATCTTTTTCTTTACTTGCTCGATCCTCGCTTCTCACTTAATGTACTCAGTTACTGACTAACTGCATCATTGTTTGAAACTCCTGTACAGATTCAAACAAAATGTGGAAATCAACGTTCCTCAGCATTCCAAACTAAACATCGTTTGTCCAAACCCAGCAAGCGTGTTAGATAAAGAAGAGGCCAGTATACCCCAGGAACAAATGCACGAGAATATGTGGATCGTGGACAAACACGGGTATGACACGTGCACAGTGAACACAAGTGTCTCCAAGTGTCTACTGACTTGTAATAGTCCCCTGCAGTTAAAGTATTACCCTATGGTGTTTAGGTCTAACAGCGTGTTAGGAGGTATAGAATTTGTGCCAGGAACAAAATATTTCTTCATAGGTAAGTCCCGTAACTTTCTTAATTGGCGAAGTCTGTTTACTGTGCAAGAATGCTCTCTAAGTTCCATTGCTATTCCATAACCCATACTATACCTCGCCCTAAGGAGACCTCGAAATCGTTTTTGCAGACATTGCATTTGGTCGCAGAGCGCAAGACAGCCGTACGCGGCTTAACAAGCAAACAGCTATTTCGGTTACTATGTGTAACTAGTCAGTAAGCGATCGCTTCAGTATTGGAGGCATTAAGGGTACAACATAATATCAAATGCAAATACATGGACCTTTATACTTACGTTGGGGGGTGGTTGGGTCGAATCCAAATATGTCTTAATATGACAGTGCGATTCTTTTAGTGAGTTGACATGTGCCAGTCATTCTTTGGCTGTGTAGCCTCGCGATGTGACTCCAGTCAAGACCCACAAATTCACCCTTGCACACAATGGAGTCTCTGCTAGCTCAGTGATTAGAGTATCCGACCAGATATAGATCGCGAAGGGTCATGGATTCAAATCCCATCTGGTACTCGGATTTTTTCCGAGTTTGTGTTTCTCCATGTATTTACCTTTGATATCTTATTGGAGGGCCTGTAAAAAATATAAAGCTACAAAGGACGGCAGGCACCAAAGAGAATGGGATACGACCACGATTTCGAGAGGAATTGGTTAAAGGCGGAGGGGTTTTGTTAGTCAGTATTTCTCACACCGATATGAGTTATTAGATGAATCCAAAAGATCTACAGTTATGAGTAAATCCAGGCAATGTGAAATTACTTACATCATATTTATGATCTTGAATTCCTCAGCGACCTCAAACGGCATCAAAAGCTCGCTTTCCAGTTTCAACGGAGGACACTGTGAGACATCTAACATGAAGATGGTGATCTATATCTGCAATGGAAGCTCTGGTGAGAAAATTCTTCACGTTTTAGTTTGGGATATCATGAAAGGGAGTAAGGGTTAAAATATCTGAGCTGTTCGAAATAACCTCTCAAAATTGATTTCTTAGAGGCTGGTGGTATCAGAGGATAAAAAAAACTCTCATCGTTAAAAAGTTATGGAAACTTAAAGGAGGCATGTTTTGATTTATGTCAAAACCACAACCTCGTCGTGGGAAAAGCGTATGAGTAATATATTATGAGCTCTAATTAAAAGTGACTCTTCCCTTATCTTCTTCGTACCACTGCTAAGTTCTTCAACTGTTGTTAATTATGTTTTCTTTAGATCCGAAATGCACTGATGCGCAAACCATTTCTCCTTCTCCATCCATTTCTTACGCACCTCTGACACAAACCGTGAATCAATGTGCAACGTCCAGCCTCAGAAGTGGTAGATCATCCTCAGCCCTTTTGCAACAGTCCAGTCCAGTACAAACTTTCTCAGTTGGTACCATTTCATCTTCAGTTCCCAAACATGAGTCCAATCCACTACAATCCTTCTCCATTGGTTCCATATCATCCTCAGTCCTTCATCAACAGTCCAGTCCAATTCAAATCTCATCCACAGTCATCTCTGCCAGTCCAGCAAACACTGCGCTTGCGCTGACATCATCGACCGCTGTCCAGATTGAAAGTAAGAATAGTTAATAATAACTGGAACTTCAACAATACATTACTTGCAAAAAACTTCGGACCACCCGAAAATAAGACGTTCGAAATTTTAAGGAGTCCAAAGTATTCACAGTACAGTAAAAATCACTGCAGTAGCTCCAGTGTTCTTAGTTTCTTTCATGCTGGGCTTTATGGCGCAAACTCAAGTTAAAACACCTCTAAGATAAGTAACGGCTTAAGGTGGCTGAAAACAGTTTCCAGTACTTTCCAAGACTTACAGTTTGATGGGTCATTATAATCACTCTTTATCAGTTAATGCCACAATCATGGTATCAACAAACTGCCCAATCATCGGTGAACAAGTTGCTGTTAATTTTGTAGCACAATAGGTTACCATAGCAACAATATGACCCGCTAAAAACACCTTTAATTTTAGCTTTAAGCGCTTATAACTCAAAAACGAGCCCGGTGACCTCCATTTTTTATTATCGAATTGTAATAAGCATGATAAGATACAACTTTTTGCAAAGTTTAAAAAAATTCTACGAAGGGGGTTCAGAGCCACCTTAACTTTTCGAAAATTTAAGGTGGCTCTGAACCCCCTTCGTAGAATTTTTTTAAACTTTGCAAAAAGTTGCATCTTATCATGCTGATTACAATTCGATAATAAAAAATGGGGGTCACCGAGCTCGTTTTTGAGTTATAAGCACTTAAAGCTAAAATTAAGGGTGTTTTTAGCAGGTCATATTGTTGCTATGGTAACCTATTGTGCCACAAAAATAACAGCAACGTGTTCCTCGATGATTGGGTAGTTTGTTGATACCATGACTTTGGCATCAATCGGTATAGAGTGATTGTAATGACCCATCAAACTGTGAGTCTTGGAAAGTACTGGAAACTGTTGTCAGCCACCTTAATAGAATTTGAATTTTGAAACCTTGAGGGTGCAGTAAACCCCCCGGGGGGGGGGGGTACTTCCTTATAAGAGGCTACTGGGGATGTGCCGCTGGATGGGGTCGCATTTTCACCACTGGATTGACTATAATGGGGTTACATTTTTAGTAGAGTTACTAGAATGGGATCGCACATTTTCGGGATTTCTGGGATAATAAAATTCTGGTAAGCCGGGATTTAAAAATTGGAAGATTCGCGGTTAAAAAATGGTTCGTACTGTTATTTCAAAATTTAACAGTCGGCTCGTATTGAAGTCCGTTCACAACTTAAACATTAACGACTTGCACAATAGTACAGAACCCCTGGGTCCAGAACAAAGTCCAACAAATCATACGTGCTACGGTATTAATTTCCCGGCTAATCTGCGTTGTTATCGTCCATCGAAGTTAACTCAACTTGGATCTTCTTTTGGATTAGCAAGCGTTTGATCTCTTTTGCTTGGGAATTGTTAGCTTTCAACGTAAAAAATATTTGCATTTCAACTATTTATGACGGTACGTTTGTAAATACTTCGGTTAGCACATGTACCAGAATGTTTGTACTGTAGGTGAAAAGTGAAGTGTTCTACATTCAATTTAACAAACTCGTGTCAATTCATTTTGGCTCTATTAGGTAGAGGCATAAACAGAACGTGACTAAGTTGGGATCGCGAAAATTAACATTATAGCCCAAAAGTGACTAAGATGGGGTCTATAATTGGCCACGGAATAGACTATAATGGGGTAGGGGTTCTGAGAGGCCAGCGGCACATACCCAGCAAAAATTTACCCAAGTACCCCCCCCCCCCCCCTCCCCCGGGAGTAAACCTATCATCTTTGTAGGGGCAAATTTACTTTAGTCATCGCTCAGCAAAGTGCCTGAAATTTTTGTCCGAAAGTTTCCAAAAATAATACGTCTGAAATTTTCTACAATTTTCTCTTTCTTGCGATTCAACTTTCTGACAATTATTTTATTATTTTTTCTCAGAGCCGTCAATTCCAGAAGAGTTCTTCTCTTTATTTGAGAACCAGACCCACCTCTTAGCATCGATCTACAACTATACATCTATGATACCAGATCTGGAGCTCCTCATCCGAGGAAAATATTCACTGCAGTCACTAAGCCAGACGCAAACGGAACAAAGCACAAATTCAACACAGAATTGTACAATTGTACAAAACGTAAGTTCCACGACAGTGCAACCTGAATGTCCTCTTGGAACTCAAGCACCTGGTAAGTGGTTCTTCTTAGTGCAGACTGCAAACAGTTGTGAGCGTGAACTCTCAATTACAATTGCATGCTTGTATGTAACTATACCATAGCATTGCATGGTCTAACTGTTCACTTCCTTTCTCAAGTTTTACGCAGCTGTAACGAGCTCTTTAAAGCTGGCTATATTCTGAGCGGTATTTACCGCGTTGATCCGCTGGACGGCCAAGGCGGATTTGGAGTTTATTGTGACCAGGGAAATGGAGGAGGCTGGACAGTAATTCTTCGTCGTTATGATGGTTTCTTGAGCTTTGATCGGGGCTGGAACGCGTATGTGGACGGACTAGGGGATCTGACGGGTGAATTCTGGGCAGGTTTGACCAAAATGCGCAGGCTCACCGGAGATGGGATCTTTACCATGAGATTCGATCTTGAGTCCCCGGATGGTGAGAAGAAGTACGCAGAGTATTCTGGGAGTAAGTTGGGGGCATTGAACACAAAATTCAGGATAACGGTTGGAAGCTACACAGGTGAGAAGGGAGGGGAGGGGGGAGGCCGCGCTCCTTTTGGTCAGCACCAAGAATCGCGACCTCTGGGAAGGTTCAACACCGCAGTCCGCGAAACACGGACTCCCGCCACTCTGCGCATAATCTGAGCAAATCTGACAAATCCGATTGGCTGACAATACGAAACGAATTCTCTGCGCATACTCAGAAAATTAGGCTTTCCTTAAGGTCGCGATTCTTAGTACTGATCAAAAGGAACGCAGCCTCTAGGGACGAGAATAGAAGCAGGTTTAAAAGATATGCTTCTGTCTCTAAAACACGGAAAGGATTTGAAAACTCTTATTTGTATAATTGTTACCATCATCTGCACTTGCAGTTTTTGTATATTAAGTAGAACCGACAGCACATAGTGAAGTCCACACCCTCTCCCACTCCCGCAATGGCTTCCCTCCCACCACTCCTTCGTAAATTCCACCCCGTAGTCCTCCCTTCCCTCCCCCACCCCCACGATCTATTAAGGGTTGGTCGCCATCTTGAATCTGAGCACAGAATGCTTGAGCACGAGTTGGAAAATATTCTCTCGTTACATAAATAATTTTCTTGTAATGTTTTAGGTGACGCTGGAGACTCTTTTTCGTACCATAATAACATGAAATTCTCGACCAAGAATAACGACGATGACAAGTCTTCGCAATCGTGCGCTAAATTAGCAACCGGAGGTTGGTGGTTCAATAACTGCCAACAAGTCTGCCTGACTGGAAAATATGAGAATGGCACGCACAGCACTCCAGGAATTGTGGGAATTCAGTGGTTTGCGTGGAAAGGAGGTAATTATTCACTGTCCAGAGTGGAAATGAAGATGAGGCAAGCCTGAATTTTGTCTGCCGTCTTGCGATACCAAGAAAAAGTGGCACTGACCTATTAATGTTGTTTGTAAATGAAATCATATGTGGCCTGCAACTAGTTATGCTATCCCATTCATTTAAGAGAATGCAACCTCGTTCCCAGGAAAAGGCCCTGGGAACGAGGTTGACGAAAACGTATGGATGGACTGCAAATAGGGATCCATTCCTTGGTATATAGCACCGATGACGCACAGGTCATGTACTGTGACAAAATGACAGACATTAAAAACCTGAGAGTTTCAACTTTTTTTCATGCTTTTTGGCAATGATGCTTAAATTAAATCGGAAACACTACTACGAGAAGTATTTCTCTAGTTTGCACGCACCGCGCGAAAATAATATACAAAGTATAAATGCCAAGCTGAGAAAAACATTCATCGGCAAGGAAAAAAGTATGAAAGCGTAGATGACAAACAAACAAACAATTTGTACAAGCTAAGTTTTTCGCGTTGAGAACTCAATATTGAATACTCCGTAGGGAAAAAGATAATGACTATACATTTTATCACAATATCATGAGACACTTAAACAGCCTATAAAGTACAAGGAAAGCCATCTTTTTGTAATATTTGTTTCTGTGCTAACGACATTGCGCACGCTAAGTTTGAAGACTAAAATATATGAACGTTCTCGTGTGCAAAGAATTAAGAGTAAATGCACCAGTCACTATCCAGGGTTCGTACACTTATGACCTGTCAAAATTCCATGACTTTCCATGACTTTTTTCATGACTTTTTGAAATATTCCATGACCTAAGTTAAGCTATTTCCCTCCGGCAGTAGTGTCAAAAGAATCATTTATTCAGCTGAAATTACATTTGATTTTTGGACTTGCCAATTAATTTTTCAACTTTGGATCTTAATGCCTTTCATTCATAGAAAACATACTGATTTTCCATGACTTTCCATGACCTACACCTAAATTTCAGGACTTTCCAGGCCTGGAAAATGAAATTGTAAAATTCCATGACTTTCCAGGTTTTCCATGACCTGTACGAACCCTGCTATCTTTCTTTCCTACGGAGGATTATGAAGGCTCCATCTTATTCAAGTCAAAATCTTGAAGTCCACCAACACAGACATCCACCCTTTCAGTAACCCTGCCTAGCGGAAACATCAACTCTTGTCACCAGTCTCCCAGCTCTTTAGGTAGTCAGTTGTGTTTAGGGCTCACAAAAACATCGCAAATAAATGACGTAGAGTCCTAAATGTTTTGCGTCAAAACATCTCTTAAGTATGTTCCTACTTCATTAACGTCCACCGCCTTGTCTTGAAATTCAGTTTATCAATAAAGCAACATCTGGGTACTGTTGTCTTAGCAAATCTTTTTTTCCCTTCGCCCTCAAGAATTACCGGCGACCCGACAAAGGTGCCCCGGATAACCTCCGATGGACTCGTGTCTCAACAAGAAGGATAACCTTAATCCCACTCACTTCACGCAGGAACTCTTTCTGGTTCCCAGATCCTCCGTTGATCCACCAAACGAAATTTTAAAACGAGTAGCACTGGAGACAAGAACGATGGAAACCGAAATTAAGGACGCTCAACTGGGACGTTTATCATTTAACAACTCGGAAAATTTCGAAATTGCGCCAAATGGCAGGGAAATCTCCCGAGAAAGTTTACAGAAAATCCGCAAATTGTTGAATTTCTGGGAGGAAAGTCAAATAAAACGAAAATTTCCCGAAGAAATTTCCGAAAATTTCAGTACACTTCCACGATTGTAACCTGCTGGGTGCCACTGGTTTAACCTGTGAGATTTCCTAGTGTTAGAGCACAAGCTTGCTACGTTAGGATCTGGCTGTGTGCGACTATGTTTTCAAAGACTTCAATCAAACTGTGTGTAGTTTAGGAAAGGCTGTTGTTCACAGCTCTCCAAAACTTTGTGGAATCAACGGGAAAAAAGACACATCTGAGAAGCTCGACATAATCTCACCATAAATTGACCAAAACACACACAATTCTGTCAAATATGAAGTAATATGAAAATTTCACATAACCCTGCCAAATATGAAGTACTAATTAAACAATGACATAAGTGCATAAGTTAGACAGCGCGAGTGCATGTTTGTGTATTAAAATTTATTACGACGATGGACACGATAGAAAATGATCATGGCGGTGGTGGTCAGAATACGGATATCGACAGTGATCAAGCGCCCTCCTGTAGGTAGGAAAAGTTAATTGCCACAGAGCCTCGGATACCACCCCACCCCTCCCACCAACTCCCCTGCCTCCACCAAAAAAAAACATGACGCGCACAAAGAGAAGAATGATTATCTTTTGTTTATTATTTGGGTTGCTGTGGTAGTTGATATATCGCGCACTCTGATTAGCTAATTATAGGGCATTATTCTCCCGTAATGCGCACGACCCGATTACGGGCCTGCAAAAACAAAGCAAAAAGTCATATAATAAACAACTTATTAACCTCAAACGTTCGGTCTTTACGGGAAAATCTCAAACTTCGACTTAGCAGTATTGACCTCGCTATCGCTCACCCAGTAGGGCAAAGTCTCGGTCTGAGATTTTCCTGTACAGACCCCACTCTCGGTTAATAATTAGTTATTACTGAGTTGCAAACTCTAAATTTATTGTCTGAGAGTCTATGAGAATGTAAGAATTTTCCTGAAGTTTCAACTGCAATGTCCATATGGGCGCAGACTTCCCCGAAGACCGAGTTTTCTTAGCATTTAAAGAAACCTTGAATGCACGGTTAAAATTTTGCTTTGGTACATCTTCACATTATGCTATTACTTATTTTGCTATGTTGCAAAATAAACTTACTACTTGCTGAAAATGGTGAAATTTCAATGAGCGCAAAGCTTCGAATCTCGAGGTCCAAAATTTAAATAGGTGCTTTATCAAATAACATCTCAGTCATTTCCTATTGTACAAAATTCAAAATATTCCCTAAAGTTCCATTTCAGTTACAAAAAATTTACATATAATAAACTTTCCCTGCTACTAGATCCCAGTTTCCATGAGTTACTTCATCTTTTCCCCAGATCGCGCGCAGACAATAAATTATTCAAAATGGCGATCCGAGGACCAACCGGAAGAACAGACGAAGTGCGGTGGCACCTGTTGACTACTTTGTTTTATGTCGTCATATCATGGATTGGAAGTCTCCTTCGATGTTATGTCATTTTGTCAAACAGATCAAGGGTTGCTCCTAACGCCCAACTAAGTTCAACACCATCTATTTTCTTTCGAAGCTACAAAAGAGGAACACAAAAAAGAAGCTTCAAAAAGAAAAGAAAACTTCACAGAACGAAAGTTGGTGGGGTGGGAGGTGAGGGTAAAGGGTAAGAATTTTATCGTCAGATCTGTCGGTTTACTTTACGCTGGTTATTTAGACAAAACAAATAAAAACAACTAATAACAGGTAGATTGGAGCACATTTGCTATCTGATTGAAAGGAACGAGTTCTGATATTGCTCTTTTTATCTTTGACTTCACTTGGTGGCAAAACTACATCACCGGAAAAAAGATTACTGAACATACAATTCACCCAGATCTCACACAGTACAATCGCTGACAAAAACACAACCCTCGCGCAGCCAGGTCTCTGGTCTAGTGAAAAGAATTATTACTAAGACTACTAAGCACTCTGGGGCCTTATCAGCACCTTAAATCTTTGAAACAAAAATTACTTCAAAAGGTAAGCCAAATCTATTCCTCGGAACATCAAACTTGGAGCGTTTTCAATCTTGACCAGTGTTTTATAGCATGAAGTGACTAAAACAATTGCTACACCCACCCCTGGCAGGAATGCAAATCCATCGAAGGTCACTCCCCAGTACTTTGCCTTGCCTAGTTCCTGTACGGCGTTCTCCCAGGTCTTCACGGTTAAATCATTTCGATGGCATAATTGACAATTAATTGACCGCGGCAAATTATAAAGAGGCCTTGGTGTAAGGCAATTTTTTACTAGGGTTGTCGTTATGGTAAATAAAGGTAAAAATATAATGTAAAATAACGAATTTTGTCCGATACTCACCGTTAATCTTCTGTTCTCCTTGAAGCCAAATCCTTCTTTTAGTAAAGCCACAATGTATGTGGCATCCAAACAGAGGTATGGAGAAGATATAGATTCCTTAGAGCATGCTACAGAGAAACACAAAGGACTCAATATGCGTTGTAAAACAGTTCTGTGCAAATGTGCTAAGTATGCACTTTGTTCTTAAGCAAAGAAGAGTGAACAACTTATGAATCCCAGGGAGGTAGGGGTACTAGAATGCATAAACCCATACCCTATTTATGACCAAAATTGCCAAAATCATTACCCTCATTATGACCAAAACAGCTTAAAACCACACCCTTTGGGCCCGTAAAGGGTACGGTTTTAAGCTGTTTGGGTCATAATGACTTATGACATCGGTATAGATTTTGGCCATTTTGGTCATAAATAGGGTATGGGTTTTTGCACTCTAGTCTTGAACTTTTCCTGGTTATAGATAAGGTAGGGTAAATTGCAGACTTTGGAAATAAATAGGGGAAGCGGGCTGGACACCCCCAGTTAATTTTTCTGGGAGTACCCCCTGGGATATGAATGTGTTTGCTCAATTTGATGACATGATTACCAAACAAGTTTCAATACTACTCCTTGCACAGTTGTCGACAATCAGCAGCGCTAATAGACCTTTCCCGCATTCCAACAAACAATGGCACCGAGCCAAGTTTGGGGTGGACAAAAATACAGTAAATGTATGACAATGTCCATCCCAACCTCGCTCTGGTGCTATTGTTCGTACGCACTGAAGCAGAATGCGGGAAAGGTCTATAAACTGCCAACGACTGGTTTTTCCTCTTAGGGTTCAACAAGTTTGTTTTCCCACTAATGCAACCTCGATAAGGGTGCCATGGATGAGATTAGGTTGGGGCGAGACACATATCACATGCCTTTGTCTTGTTCCAATCCCTTATCATCCATAGTATTTTGTCCTGTACAGAAATCAGTGTTTGATTTAGAGGACACGAAAAAAAGAAACGGACTGGACACAGTCTCCACTACAAATGAACTGCATTTCCAGTTACACCATGCCATCTTCAAGAAAGCATTGAGCATGGCTGAAGATACAAGAGAACATTTTTATAGTCATGTGGTAACATCATAAATACCTTCCTTAGCTCCAGTTACAAAATCTCCCACAGTGATTGTGCCACCCTTCTCTTCATCTGCAATTCAAATTAATTAAAACTTATCTCAGAGTCAGTGTACATGTATTATCACTGTAAGTAGTGATAATAAAACGTGTACAAACTTATTGTTATATGTTGTACTTTCCTAAAGTTGAATACTGTGGTCTGCGTTTTTGTTCACTTAAAGTGGTACTGCGACCAAAAAAACAATTCTTTTTTTTTTGGATTTCAAAACTATGTTAACTAAACACTAACTGGCCCAAGTTTTAAGTTCTGATTTTCAAAAGGCACCTGTTTATTTAACTGGAATTTTCTTATTTATTGGTCCACCATTACTAACTTTAAAATCTTAGGAGAGCTGGGTCGAGGAGAAAATGACGTCATTTACTCACTAGTTTAAGAATGCAATGCGTGTGTACGCGGCTGAATTGATATGCAGCATGGGAGTTTCGGGCTTTCAGACTTTTAAAACCCGTGTTTTGCATATATAATAAATTGCGTTTACACGCTGAAATCTTAAGCTAGTGAGTAAATGACGTCATTTTCTCTAGATCCAACCCTCTGATGTCCTGTCGGTCAGTTTTGAACGTGAGTAATGGCGGACCGTGAAATCCAAAACTTACACTCAAAATAAACAGCCTTTGGATAAAACTCAAAGCTCAAAACTTTGCCAGTTAGGTGTTAAGCGAACACACTTTCAAAATCTGAAGAAAAAATAGAAATGATTTTTTGATCATAGTACCACTTTAAAGGGAGCTTGGACAATGACAAATAATCTACTAGAATATAGTAAATGATATAATGCAGGTGATAAACTTTTCTTATCCCTACCTATTAATCCCATTTCCACAGCTCTATCGTAGTAGTAGGAAAAAGCATACATCTCTATTGAGCTAATAGCAGCTGTCAAAAAAGAGAAAAAACCTCTAAGAATATTACACAATTGAGGGCACTATTGAGTAATTTGTTTGTAGGTAAAGGTCTACCCTCAAGCCGAGTGGCACATCGGGGTGGCCCTCCTCTATATCTAGTTTCAGTAACATGATAAATTGCTGATTCATCTGTACACTGTAGGTGCAAATACAGTACAAGATTTTTTTACAACAGGGCTTATGATGAGATTAGTAACATTGCTTGCCTTACAGAATTAAGCCATTTCAACTTATAAAGAGACCAGCTGTATTTTAAATTTCCTTGAATACTATGACTTGCAAATGCCTTCTACTCCACTCGCAAGAGACACTTAACTTATTTTTACATCTCATGTGTCTTCTTGGCAATCATTTGAATAATTTGAACTCAGTTATTTTCGAATTCCCTTTGAACAGCATTTACTTTTGGCTATTTCAAACTCCCCTTGTTCTATCCCTCCAGTACTCTATGTGATGCATAGACCTTACCCTCCCCTCTCCCCTAACAATAATTTATTTGTAATTCCAGAAAACATCCATACCTCCTCCATGAATGGGATTTTTTCTAAGACCCCCTCCCACCCCTCTGGAAATTCCACTTCACACATTTCTTTAAATTTTTTGGCCTTACAGAACCCCCCACCCCCCAGAAATTCCAATCCCTTCTGCGGGGGGAGCATGGATATTTTCTGGATCTGCACAACAAGCCTGCAGAACGGTACATATGGTTCAGCAGGGCAGAGTGCAAGCAAAACCAGCTGCCTTTTTTGCAAGCTACAAACAAATAAGCCATAATGATACTTCTGAAGGCCTCACAAATCACTTCAGAGAGCAGTCTACATTTTTTTAAGGACTTACTTGGTTTGTGAACTTGCGCTTGAGAAATGACTTTTTTGACCTGTTCCATACAAGCATTGAATCCATAGGTGTCAAGACCACTGAAAGGAAAAGATAACCCTTAAACTTCAAAGAAGAGTCATTTTTATGCCACTACGAAACTTGTAAACAGAAAATATTTTACTTGGTCTTTGAGAACAGTCAAGCTGTTTTAGCAAACCTGTTACATAGAGTCAAGTTCAACTTGACCCTATAATATTAATTTGTTAGAGAACTGAGCTGCACACTAACCCAATATTAATAGCGTGTTTAGTGCCAAATTTCCAGGAGTCTTTAAAATTGCTGTGTATACAAGGACTGCGTTTGACTTCTTTATCACCTGCAGAATAAGTAGTTCACAGTTTTATGTTTAGAATTCAACTCATTTATAACAATGCGATGAACTGTAACTTGAATACAAATAATAAACAAATATCTCATACCATCTTTTACAGCTTCTCCTAGTTTTAGTATGGATGTTCTTGCAGCCATGAGTCCCAGACCAAGATAACTAGTAACATTGACAACCACAAAATACTAATTATAATATTAATTTACATTAATTTGATAAATATGTATTTAGAGTATCTTCAATCACAGATTGCTTTTTGCCTAATTATTTTTTCACCTTGGCACCCTTAAGCCACATGGGCAAAACATGGAATGTATTTTTTAAACAATTGATGCCCAAAGCTTTTTGCCAAAAACGCATTTTTGGACATTCCTGAGATTTTCAGGCTAGATGTGGGCCAAATTAGCTCCAATCTACCAAAAAAGGTATTTGGAACATGATAGCATGCTCTTCTTTTCAGTAGCATAGCATTAGGATATTTTGCTTGGGCAACCACAGAAATCAAAACTTGGGGGAAGGGACCTAAATCTTCAGGCTTTTTGTTTTTTAAAATTTTTTTTCTGCCTTTTCCTTCTTTTCTCCTTTTCTTATCTTTTTTGCTGCAGTGATTGATTTTCTACTGAGCTTGCTTTCATTTCAAAAACTTCTACGAAAGCATCATCGAGACAGCAAATTTTTACCATGGAGTAGCCACCTGTAGTTGCAGGCAATTTTGCCTTAAGTTTTTCACTCAAGTTTCTCTGATTTCTCAAAATATTAACCTCAAACGTTCAGTCTTTGAGGGAAGACCTCAAAATGCAGCCTTGCTGTATTGACCTTGCTGTTGCTTACTCAAAATGGCACGGTCCTGATTTGAGATTTCCTCATAAAAACCTCTCTGTTAGTGAATAAGAAGTTAGTATCGTATAACTTAATAAAAAGAAAATTTCTTGAGTCAAGTACAAAGGTTAACAACAAGAGGGTATTGTCCTGAAAATTTTAGAAAATAAGAATTTTTTTCAGTCTATACCTGTGAGTGTAAAGCGTGAAGTGACTGTTGGCGATGTTCAAATTTCTTGAGAAACCATCAGGTGCTTCTATTAGAGTTCTCTTAATGGGAGAGTGAAAAATGCATTTTTATTAATTTTACTGAACATGATCTAAAGACTTAATCCTGTAAGTCCCAAGGGGCCTCCCTTTGATGAGTAAAATTGTCTGGCGTTAGACAGAGTAAAATCGTCTGGCGTTTAGACAGAGTAAACTCTATAAGTCACTCTTGGGGAGTAAAGGGTTAATGCATCAAGACAACTTTTTATACACTAGGGTGAACAGAGGCACTGTGAGAGTAAAGTGTCTTGCCGAAGAACACAAGACTGCAACTGGGGCTGGAACCAGGGCCTCTGGCCTCAAATGCGATCATTATAATTGAGAATTTATAGTTATCTTTGTATTTCCGATTATTATTATTATCAGGTTAATCGTACATGCATGCATGTAGGAACGGTGGTGGCCTCATGGTTAGCGCGCTCGACTCCGGAGCGAGCATTCCGGGTTCGAGCCCTGGCCGGGGACATTGTGTTGTGTTCTTGGGCAAGACACTTTACTCTCATGGTGCCTCTCTCCACCCAGGTGTATAAATGGCTACCGGCGAATTTAATGCTGGGGGTAACCCTGCGATGGACTAGCATCCCATCCAGGGGGGAGTAGAAATACTCCCAGTTGCTTCATGCTACAGAAACCGGGATAAGCTCCGGCCTGAAGGGCCACTTGGCCTGAATGCAGACTTTACCTTTACCCCAATTGTATATGCAAGTGTAACTTGTATCAGCATAATTTTTCGGATTCACAGAGCTATGCCATGGTTTGCACATATTAAAATGTTTAGCCTAAATTTTTCAAGTTCATCATTGTAATCCATAGTAATCTTCTCCATCCTTGTTCCAGCCTTCATGGTTTAATATTATTTCTTTGCTATTTTTTCTTTTTTCTTTTTCAAAGGCCCTGACAATTGCATGCATTTACCTGATCAACTGGGTTAAGAGTAATCTGTGTTGATCCTCCCCCAAGATCCAAGGTACCAAACAAGTTTGAGCTGTCGCTTGTCAGACTTCCTAATGATAAACAATAGTAACTAGAACACTACAGATTAGTCATTCACTGCAATAAAAGCTACTGACAATAAATTAGAGTGATCACCCTCATTTTCTATGAGTGATGGTAAAACTTGGTTATGCCTTATTGACTGTTCACCCATAGAAAACCCAGACTCGTAGCCTAGTTTACATGTGTTGTAAGTTAAAACAAACGGTCCACAATGTTTACTTGTGGGCTTATGGCTAGTGTGATTCCATTGGGTTGACATATTCTACTCCTACGAGTAAGCAACTACTGGAAAGATAAAAGTACAGTTACAGTAGGTAATACTTTTGCATGACTTGGTTCATGCTAGGAACATACTTAAGCCTGCTGTTTTAACAACCCAGTGCTTCCATACAAACTGATTTCATCAGTAAAAGTTTGCTTTTTTTTATCAGGTACATGTACAATATAATTGAAGGCCTTCGGGCAAAAAGGGCGTATATCGCTTTTTGGCCGATTTTCATTTTTTTTCAGGATCGCGCTAATTTTTCACAGACCGACTTGTTTTGACATGAAACGCATCGTTCTGTAATTGCTTTGGTAGTTATTCGCTTCGTTCTCTAGAAATAACGTATGCAAAAAACTCAGTTTTGCGTGAAGCGGCATCTTTATGAGCAAATCTTTCGAAGGCATATTTCGACGCGACCCGAACTTAAACGCTTACTGTTGGCAGCTTCGACAGCAAGTTAAAATTTT
>JAHPZR010006692.1:5000-15000 GCA_019787425.1 Platygyra sinensis | reverse complement strand
TTCATCTAAGAATTCCTTGCATATGCAAACAGAAAGGGAGTGTTTACGCACTAAAATAAATATCCAGCAGCGCGTGGTTTAAAATAAGGTCGGAAGACCTAATCTACTCCCTCTGAAACTCCAAAACTAAGAACTACGACAATTCCAGAAATATCTGAACATAAATTGTCAGTTTGGCTCAGTGAAAGCTCGCAATAAATGTAAGTTTAAGGGTTTTAAAACTTACTTAAGTAACAAATTTTCAAACTTGACTCGTTTTGCGTGAGATTGACAAAAACTCAAATTTATTTCCAAGTGTTCATATGCACTTCACTTAACTTTTCGTCGTTTATTATTGAAGTGGTTAATTGCCCACATAGGCTTGCTGAGAAATGCTACACTGGTGACAACTATTAACAAAATAAAGTGAAAACTAACCTGATCATGGTATTGTTGTGACAAAACTACGAAACCCGATAAGGGACAATCCCAAAATATAATAGGTGGCACAACTCGCTTAATACAGTTAGAAGGGAAGACGACTTTTCCTTACCTTGTAAATTGACCGCACCGAGGAAACAAGTCGAAATAATTCGCCAACACGCGAGACGAGTAATGGCCTCCACACACAAACACTCATTCTCAGGGTCTTCTCTCTTCCTAATGGGGACCACGTCTGAAACACTTGGCTCTCGCATGGTTATGTACCGGTCAATTCCAAAACCGCCCATCCCCCCCGGGGCAAACCCCGGAGCATTTGACTTTTTTGAAAAATTTTGGTCAAATTCCCCGCTATGTTGCCAGTTTAGACGGTCAAATGCTCCACCTGTTAGAGCTTCAAAGAGGGTCAAATCTCCCACCCTCCAGGGAAAACAGAATCGCTTACCTTTGGAAATAAACAGAATCGCTTACATTTGGAAACAAGTTCTGCAAAATTTTCAGTCACTACGAATTTCTTGCTCAGCTTTTCTTCGCTCCACGCTTTAAACGAAGGCATATTCCACGATATAACTATATAAAACGACAACAACAGAAAAGCCCACGTGGAATCGACAAGAGCAATGACCCGAGAACGCGGCTCACATGCTGAATCAAAGAATTGCGAAATCCTTTTGTTTCCGACTGCTGACAGACGTTTTGACAGGGAAGTCAAATGCCCCACCGGGCGGGCCTCATTTTGGGTCAAATTCCCCACTGTACGGAGCTTAACGCGAGTCAAATGCCCGGGGATTGCCCGGGATGGGATGGGCAGTTTTGGAATTGACTGGTACATTAGCATTAAGGTAATTCCTCTGAGATAAAACTGACAATAGATTTTCGTTCAAACTTTGCCCACTGAATATTTATCATATGAGAACTTCAAGTTTGAAATAGAAAAGGGGGTGCCCATAATCATTAAGGAGCACTGGGGCATTGAAAATGACCAATTTTGGCATTATTTAACGCTTATTACAAGAACGCATCCCCAGTAATAATTGTCAATTTTTGTGACCGAGACTCATGAGAACACGCATTAAACTGGAGTCAATGCATTGTATCAGACACAAATGAACTTTTTAAGTTTGATTTAGACAGAAAGCTGAACTCTTGGTTAAAATCTCAACCAAATTTCTTGACATGGTTACCATACGGCAAAATAGAATAGACCACAGTTTACCTGCTTTTTTCGTTATTTATTCAATTTTCAGCAACAGAAATCAGATGAGTCTTTCCTCAAGCAAAGTTTAAGATAAGTTGATTACAATGACTGAAAAAAAGGTTGAGGTGCCCGAGCTCGTTGGTAAGCTATAGCCACTTCCCAACTGACAGAGCTCAATATCATGGCAAATCCGCCATGTTTTCAATATGCGCGTGCACGCGGGCGCGCTAAATGACGCCATAAATTATGCGCAGAAAGGATGCGCAGTGCAAATGTGTGGAATCACCTTAAATAACATCGGGTTTAGTGATTTAGTGACCAGCGGTTAGGGTTAGGGCTAGAGGTTTTGTGAGGATTATCATCATATTGCGGGCGCAGAAAACTATTTTACCCCTGTGTTATCTAATGCTGACCCTCTCGTTTGCACCGAATGCAAATATGGCGGACCACTCGGTAGTTGCCCGGGACGAGCTACATGAAAACGAGGTTAGTTAGTCTTCTATATTTCGTTTTGAAAATGTTTCCACGGAAAACTCTTGCTTTGTGGTCGATCTGTTGTTTTATTTCGCTGTGCCTACGAGTTGCTGTGTTTCTGAATGCGACAAGAGGGAATAGAAATCTTCCACCGTTCACCTCTAAGGGAAAATAGTGGATCAATGCAATTCGTTGAGACGGAGAAAAGGAGTTCACGATCGCCGCGGGAACTAAAGTTTGTTTGCCATGTTTCAGGATAGAATATCTCAGAAAAATCGTTTAAATGACGAGATTATGTGGTGTCTGGTGGTGTTCCAACGCGGTTTTCATGGCCAATACCCTCCCCAAGTTAAAGAAAAGCTCTTATTGAATCATATCCTCTGTCTCAAAGGAAGAAGTCATTTGCGTTCGCTCACTTGCATGCACGGAATCGCACGAAGTAAATATAAATACTACGGTGCAAAAACCAAGCATTGGGATTGGGATTGGAAATCAGACAGTCCCCTTTGTTGCGGGGATAGGCTCTATCTGGGATCACATATTGTTGATCCATTCCCATGAACACCAAAACCACACAAATCATATCAGAACAAATTGCCGTTTACGTTAAGTTAGGGAAGATTAAAAGTCAGCCTTTGGCACTAGGAGCTCTGGGTAAACAATGTGAGCTATGATTGGTCGATGGTTACCTTTAATTTGGAAACCATTGATCAATCATAGTTCACATTTTGTATCTGAACCATCCCAGTAATGATAAAGGTCTGCATATGAGCCAAGGGGCCTAACAGGCCAGAGCTTATCCCAGTTTCTGTAGCATGAAGCAACTAGGAAATTTCTACTCTCCCCTGGATGAGATGCTAGACCATTGCAGGGTTACCTCCAGCGTTAAGTTCACCCATGACAATTTATATACGCCTGGGTGGAGGGAGGCACTGTGAGAGGAAAGTGTATTTCTCAAGACCAAAACACAGTGTCCCTGGTCAGGGCTCGCACCCAGACTGCTTAATCCAGAGACAAGCACACTAACCATGAGGCCACTGTGCCTCCCACCATCCCAGTAATGCAGAAAGCTGGCAGTCAGTTTCCCCAAAGTTCTGTCAAGGGCAATAGGTTGGTTAAGAGTAACAAAATATGAGGATGTCTAAAAATCTAATTTATGATGTTTGTGGTGAAATATTAAAGATATCTTGTTAAATGACTATTTTGGCTGTTAAAGTCCCGCCCCCAAGCCAGGGAAACTGAGGCCGTGGGAACGAGGTTGCAACGTGCGCAAAATGCTGATCAAGGTGTGGATGTTAGGAAAGAACTCTCGATCGCATGCTGCGAGTGTCTGAACTGCCCTGGTGGGAAGGTCGGTATCCTCAGTGCTATACCACTTTCTCCTCCATCGCGGGAGCTCGACATCAACCACATGAGAAGAAGGAAGCTCGCTCTCATAAAACTCCAGCGCTGCTTCAATGTCCGGCCCTATCCCCACCTGGGGGCAAGGAACTAAGAGAGAGAGAAGAGCTTCAATGTCAGGACTTCTGTCTACTTCGGTTGTTGACAGCATTAAACGGGAGTTGAGGTAATGAAATCAGTCTAGTATAAATTTTCTTGCGTGGCGTGACAGCATTTACTAGAATTGTATTTTCTGCGTAATTTTTTTCGGGATTTTCGTAGGTTCAACGCAGTTTACGACATTCTTTCAATGTGCAATTGCAAAGAGTTCTGTCCGAGAAGTGGAATTTTGTACGATTGTTATTCCTCTAAGAATTCCTTGCATATGCAAACAGAAAGGGAGTGTTTACGCACTAAAATAAATATCCAGCAGCGCGTGGTTTAAAATAAGGTCGGAAGACCTAATCTACTCCCTCTGAATCTCCAAAACTAAGAACTACGACAATTCCAGAAATATCTGAACATAAATTGTCAGTTTGGCTCAGTGAAAGCTCGCAATAAATGTAAGTTTAAGGGTTTTAAAACTTACTTAAGTAACAAATTTTCAAACTTGACTCGTTTTGCGTGAGATTGACAAAAACTCAAATTTATTTCCAAGTGTTCATATGCACTTTACTTAACTTTTCGTCGTTTATTGTTGAAGTGGTTAATTGCCCACATAGGCTTGCTGAGAAATGCTACACTGGTGACAACTATTAACAAAATAAAGTGAAAACTAACCTGATCATGGTATTGTTGTGACAAAACTACGAAACCCGATAAGGGACAATCCCAAAATATAATAGGTGGCACAACTCGCTTAATACAGTTAGAAGGGAAGACGACTTTTCCTTACCTTGTAAATTGACCGCACCGAGGAAACAAGTCGAAATAATTCGCCAACACGCGAGACGAGTAATGGCCTCCACACACAAACACTCATTCTCAGGGTCTTCTCTCTTCCTAATGGGGACCACGTCTGAAACACTTGGCTCTCGCATGGTTATGTACCGGTCAATTCCAAAACCGCCCATCCCCCCCGGGGCAAACCCCGGAGCATTTGACTTTTTTGAAAAATTTTGGTCAAATTCCCCGCTATGTTGCCAGTTTAGACGGTCAAATGCTCCACCTGTTAGAGCTTCAAAGAGGGTCAAATCTCCCACCCTCCAGGGAAAACAGAATCGCTTACCTTTGGAAATAAACAGAATCGCTTACATTTGGAAACAAGTTCTGCAAAATTTTCAGTCACTACGAATTTCTTGCTCAGCTTTTCTTCGCTCCACGCTTTAAACGAAGGCATATTCCACGATATAACTATATAAAACGACAACAACAGAAAAGCCCACGTGGAATCGACAAGAGCAATGACCCGAGAACGCGGCTCACATGCTGAATCAAAGAATTGCGAAATCCTTTTGTTTCCGACTGCTGACAGACGTTTTGACAGGGAAGTCAAATGCCCCACCGGGCGGGCCTCATTTTGGGTCAAATTCCCCACTGTACGGAGCTTAACGCGAGTCAAATGCCCGGGGATTGCCCGGGATGGGATGGGCAGTTTTGGAATTGACTGGTACATTAGCATTAAGGTAATTCCTCTGAGATAAAACTGACAATAGATTTTCGTTCAAACTTTGCCCACTGAATATTTATCATATGAGAACTTCAAGTTTGAAATAGAAAAGGGGGTGCCCATAATCATTAAGGAGCACTGGGGCATTGAAAATGACCAATTTTGGCATTATTTAACGCTTATTACAAGAACGCATCCCCAGTAATAATTGTCAATTTTTGTGACCGAGACTCATGAGAACACGCATTAAACTGGAGTCAATGCATTGTATCAGACACAAATGAACTTTTTAAGTTTGATTTAGACAGAAAGCTGAACTCTTGGTTAAAATCTCAACCAAATTTCTTGACATGGTTACCATACGGCAAAATAGAATAGACCACAGTTTACCTGCTTTTTTCGTTATTTATTCAATTTTCAGCAACAGAAATCAGATGAGTCTTTCCTCAAGCAAAGTTTAAGATAAGTTGATTACAATGACTGAAAAAAAGGTTGAGGTGCCCGAGCTCGTTGGTAAGCTATAGCCACTTCCCAACTGACAGAGCTCAATATCATGGCAAATCCGCCATGTTTTCAATATGCGCGTGCACGCGGGCGCGCTAAATGACGCCATAAATTATGCGCAGAAAGGATGCGCAGTGCAAATGTGTGGAATCACCTTAAATAACATCGGGTTTAGTGATTTAGTGACCAGCGGTTAGGGTTAGGGCTAGAGGTTTTGTGAGGATTATCATCATATTGCGGGCGCAGAAAACTATTTTACCCCTGTGTTATCTAATGCTGACCCTCTCGTTTGCACCGAATGCAAATATGGCGGACCACTCGGTAGTTGCCCGGGACGAGCTACATGAAAACGAGGTTAGTTAGTCTTCTATATTTCGTTTTGAAAATGTTTCCACGGAAAACTCTTGCTTTGTGGTCGATCTGTTGTTTTATTTCGCTGTGCCTACGAGTTGCTGTGTTTCTGAATGCGACAAGAGGGAATAGAAATCTTCCACCGTTCACCTCTAAGGGAAAATAGTGGATCAATGCAATTCGTTGAGACGGAGAAAAGGAGTTCACGATCGCCGCGGGAACTAAAGTTTGTTTGCCATGTTTCAGGATAGAATATCTCAGAAAAATCGTTTAAATGACGAGATTATGTGGTGTCTGGTGGTGTTCCAACGCGGTTTTCATGGCCAATACCCTCCCCAAGTTAAAGAAAAGCTCTTATTGAATCATATCCTCTGTCTCAAAGGAAGAAGTCATTTGCGTTCGCTCACTTGCATGCACGGAATCGCACGAAGTAAATATAAATACTACGGTGCAAAAACCAAGCGAATGAACTTCAACTGTCCCATCGCTGAAACCAGTGAAAGCATTGAGCCAAATGACAACAACTTGGAACTAAATGCGATCGCTTATACATTTTCTAAGATCGATTCCAACCTGAACTTAAACAGTTCTTTCGGTGAATGTGAACTCCTTGCCTCAGTCTCTTTGGTTTCCCCTCAGAGGCGAACTCTGTTGCGGTGGCATTCAGGAACACAAAAACGCGTAGGGAGGGCGAACCAAAGGGACCAAATCGACAAAGACAAGACAACTTTATTTAACCAGGGTAGCCCAATCAGCTGCAAAGCTGGTATCCTTAGGGGCCCTGGAAACGAAGCAACGAAGCAAGACCTCTCTGGAAAAGCATTGTCAAAACAAAACAAGAAAGCCTAACTAGCCTCGCTTTCATACTCGTCCCGGGCGCCGACCGAGTGGTCCGCAATATTTGCTTTCGGTGTATAGAAATAAATAAAGAAAGAAATATCGCCGCTCCTGACAAAGTGTGGGGAAATCCCACACAAAAATACATTCTCCAAATACTCTCTCCAAGTCATGTATGAAAACTGAGCAGTTTCTTTTTACAGTTAAAAGCAGTCTTTACTCACAATTGAATTGAAGAACTTGACCACAAAGCAGAGGAAAAACTCCCCGCGGTTTTGATGCGGCTTTCTTGCCAAATGTTTTTTGAGTGGTTTCAGTTCTTTCACAAAAGTAGAATGCTTGCACTTTTTGTCTTAAAAAGTAAGATGTGGCCGGTTCTGAGGACGTCTTGTTGGGTCCTTCTTCGCGTTTTATTTCGTCGTGCTCAAAGATTTTAAAATTTACCGAAGTTCTTCAACTGGTATTTTGTAATGTAGTCGTGATCGACGCCGGCATACTTCCATTCAGCTGTCCATTCACTCAAGCTGAAGTTTATGTTAAAGTGTTTGACCTCGCGGCTTTTGTGTACATCTACTTCACTTTTACTAGATTAGAAGTTGTTGTTGAGCTTTGCACTTTGCCTCGTTATGAGGTAATTGTATTGAAATGAAGGTAAAGAGTTTCAATCTTCGTTTAATTTTTGTCCGCCATTTTGTTTGTCCAAGCTCAAAGTAGGAGCTGTCAATCATTTTCAAACTAGTTACACTTTTTTGCACTCAATTTCACTTTCTTGCACTCAATTACACTTTTTTGCACTGATTGGGATTAATTGACATGTTCTTAACCAACAGAATGCAGAAATTGTTCCGTATATTATTATTATGGAAAATCACTGTAGTATTTTTGATTAGTTTGTTGTTGTGTCATCAATCCGCATTTTTAAGTCCGGTTTATCAGTTTTGTTATTATTGGTGGTAATCCAATTAGCACAGCCCTCAGGAATAGGAGCAATTTATAAGTCTCACCAAACAAATCGATATCCTCGATAATATTTTTGTTTGATATCATTCGATTGACGCAGCACCACAGATTCTTTGGAAAACTTACCCTATTTCCTGACATTCAACCTTGTATTAAAACTGTTTGTGTTCTCTTCATTTCTTTTTCTTTCTCTCATTAACACTTCATTTCTTAATCACATTTGTGAATATTTTACCATAAACACCCTATTTACCGTAACACTTTGCCCCCAATATGCATGAAATTGCATCTTTGACAACTTAAAAATTTGAAAATTTTCTGGGGGAGATTCCCCGTGAACCGCCCACGCTGGATTGGGCCTTTGAGCGAATCGGGCCAAACTTTAATTTATACCCCTGTTTTGCTTTATTTGACGCCTGTGAAATGTTCTGTTAAGAACGCTGATCAGATATTGGGAAGACACAGTTCAAGAGACACGGCCATGGCGACTTCATTAATCTCGAAGTCAGCATCATAGCTAGAAATATTACTGGCATATTACCGTTAAAAGCACTAAATATACACGCCGAAAGGTGAATATGTATGCGAAGAAATTGAGGGTGGGATCAAGAAATTTATTACTAGCTATGAGGGGGATACTTCAATAAAATTACATTAAGGGGAGATCATCTAAATGTTAATTACTGCCTTTAGCTGGCGATAGACATTCTGATTGGTTAAGAACATGTCAATTAATCCCAAATCAGTGCAAAAAGTGTAATGAGTGCAAAAAAGTGTAATTGAGTGCAAAAATGTGTAATTGAGTGCAAAAAAGTGTAATTAGTTTGAAAATGATTGACAGCTTCTACTTTGAGCTCGGACAAACAAAATGGCGGACAAAAATTAAACGAAGATTGAAACTCTTTACCTTCATTTCAATACAATTACCTCATAACGAAGCAAAGTGCAAAGCTCAACAACAACTTCTAAACTAGTAAAAGTGAAGTAGATGTACACAAAAGCCGCGAGGTCAAAAACTTTAACATAAACTTCAGCTTGAGTGAATGGAAATATGCCGGCGTCGATCACGACTACATTACAAAATACCAGTTGAAGAAGTAAATTTTAAAATTCTTGAGCACCACGAAATAAAACGCGAAGAAGGACCCAACAAGACGTCTTAAGAACCGGCCACATCTTACTTTTTAAGACAAAAAGTGCAAGCATTCTACTTTTGTGAAAGAACTGAAACGGCGAGCTTAGGGCCCTAACAAAACCCGGTAAACGCTTCAGGAGGCAAATCTAACCTGTACAACGTCCAGTGAAGAAGCTTAAGTCAGGCAGCAACCAGGAGAGGTTGAAAAGATGTCCTTCAGAGCTAAGAAATTCCGTTCTTGGTAGATTTTAGCTTCGTTTCTCGGTATTTTGGACAAAGTAACTTGTACCACGGCCAGGTTCAATAGTTTCTTGCACACAGTTTCTCAACCACTCAAAAAAACATTTGGCAAGAAAGCCGCATCAAAACCGCAGGGAGTTTTTCCTCTGCTTTGTGGTCAAGTTCTTCAATTCAACTGTGAGTAAAGACTGCTTTTAACTGTAAAAAGAAACTGCTCAGTTTTCATACATGACTTGGAGAGAGTGAATGAATTTTTACGCTTGAATTCACCTGTCAAATTTTCATCCAATAAAGTTGATGTAGCTTGTTGCCTCCATTTGTCACGCAAAATACTGAAGCGTGACAGAAATTGTTACTTGTATATTATTAACAAGTAATCAAATGATTTTTCTCGTGCAATTTGGAATAAATAAGCACTCGTAAATTTTTCAAAGACTACAAATTGCACTCGCCCTACGGGCTCGTGCAATTTTTTGTAATCTTTGAAAAATTTACTCGTGCTTATTTATTCCAAATTGCACTCGAAATCATTTGTAGGTGGTGGGATCTCCGCTGTCTAAGAAATATAAAAAAAACAGCATTGGTTGGAGGGAAAGGGTGGAGGGGGGAGGGGGATGCTTCCAAGACGCAGAAAATCGAATTTTACTGCCAATTGTCTCAACATGTTTGTCGCTCATTGTGGCATTTCGAGATGGTTACTGTCATTTCTCCATTAAGAACCCTTTAAACCCCCTTAGCTTTTGTTTCAAATTCGGTCGGGCTGGGCCAGTCATATTTACTTGTTTATTCCTCATATGCTAAGGTAATTTTTGTTGTCATTACACGATTTAGGCAACCGTTACCGGCGGCTTTTAATCTAGCAAATACGGCATCTTTTCGTAAGGTAAAAAAA